>CAEGAF010179012.1:0-53594 GCA_903067075.1 Micropoecilia bifurca | reverse complement strand
TGAACGGAACAAATCATGTTCCGTTCAATACCGGACGGGTGGCAACATAACTGTGGCGTCTATTCTATGCGCCTTATAATGGGGTGCGCCTTATATATGAACAAAGTTTTAAAATAGGCCGTTCATTGAAGGTGCGCCTTATAATCCGGTGTGCCTTATAGTGCGGAAAATACGGTACTATTAAATTAAGGGCTGCATGTAATCTGTTGAGCACATATTGACGTAGAATCTGACGTTTAGTATCTGTAGAGACCAAGTCATTTTGACATCAAAACCGTTCAAGTGATAGAAAACGAGAACAGAAATGAATTTGTACTGAAGTAAAAGCACTTTCAACATAAAATGGTAAGAGAACCCTGATAGTCAAAATGATTGATGTGATTTCTAATTTAATGTCATACTGACAAGGAGTAGAAACAGAGCACATAGTCTGGACTTCTCGATAACGTGTGCAGGCTAGGTTTTTTATTGAGTTGGGTATTGGTTATATATTTGTAATATTTTTTATCTTTGGGTATCGGAACATCAAGTGCGTGTTTCAATTAATCTGTTGGAGATTTAATTTTTAAAAAGACCTGTATCTTCACTTCTCTCAGAGTGAAAATACAAATTAAAATCAGCTATAAAATGTGTAACTTACATGGAGTGATGCTGTTAGAACTCCGATGGCTCCTGGTGGCATATTCCATGGTGCTAACAATCCATGTTGAGCATCGCAAATGGTGCAATGCAGTCTGTGAACGACAAGCCAAAAATGGCTCTTGATATCAATAAAATAAATGTCTTGCCATGGATGAGCTAATGGGCTTCCCATATTCCACCACTTGATCGCCACCATCTCCTTTATCATGACAAAGTTAAAACCACTGATTAAAAACAAGCAGCTGGATCGTCAGACTCCTCTGTATCACTATTACCAGGCATTACTGTATTGGTTTCTTGTGAAGAGCTTTAGGTTGTAGCTCGACATCATCTACAGATGATAATAAAATGTTGTAAAAAGCAATGCGTGCTTTTTCTCCTGCAGGCCAGTTCATCTGCAAGGTCCAGCTATCATAATCCCGCACGTGGCAGAGTGCAGACTGACCCACATATTGTTTTGCTGCTCGAAAAATCTGTGTTATATTCATGGGATGACTCAGCATGCAGCTAATCAAACACACACAATCACACGGAACATTCGGGCTAGACATGAGTCAGCGGCAAAGGACAGGCCAACCTTCACATGATGCTTGCGAGTGTCTTCATGCTGTACTTCTTGTGAGAGTCGGTTGATCTTCAAATGCCAGGAGAGATCGCACGCTGTTTGTTCTAGGATGCTGTTAACTCAAAATATTCTTCTTCTTCTTTTTTTATTTAAAAACATTGTTTGTCATTGGTTGACATAAGTCAGCTGTGGTGGCTCCAGGTGTTTTATTGTAAACATATCCCACAGAAAGGAAACTCCAGGTAAGACCCAGAACTTACTGCTGGGGCTCCGTATGTGATATTGGTATGAAGTACAGTTATAAAATATAAAACCAGTGAGTGAGTCTACTGCAATGGATTCCTTCTGATTCATTGGAAATGATAGCCTTAGCAACTTGTCGTCAGGATGGCAGGTGCCATTTGAAGTTTTTCTGCTTTTTGTGTTGTGCAGTCAGTCGGTTTGGACTTTGTCAGGAAGCTCTAACCTTGTCAGAGCTTCCTTCTCGCCGTTGCTCTTTCAAAAAGAAAGAGCTCATGTTTTTCTTAAATGTCAACACCACATCGGTTTCTGTTCTGGGTTGGTGGGGGTATATCTTTACCCACAAAGTTTCACAGGAGCAACAGAAACCACGAGCAGCCTTTCCGTACATCCAGCCGAACACACAGCACACGGGAACACGCGGCGCGCACACGTTTAGTCAAGCGAACGCGACAACAGTGGAGGACGCTCACACAGCAAAATCCTGTCCCAGAAGCATCTCTCAGCCAGAACTGCCAGTTTCATGAGGCAGAACTAATTCACTTTTCATTTTTAGATTTTGCCACTCCTTTCTCTTCTCCTCCTCTCCTCATCCTTCATCCTCCTTTATCTCTTCTTCTAATTCTCTAATATCTTTATCCTACCCCCCTGCTATCTCTACTCACATTTTTTTTATATTTGGCTGCTCACTGCTCTGATATTCTTTCCCCTCTTCTTACGCCCCCTTTTATTTATCTGTCCTACATCTTGCGACTCCCCCCCTCCTGCTTATTCATTGTTATCATCTCTCCATTTATCCTGACATTTTTACTACAATTTCTATGTTTAGTACCTAATTTTCCTTTCTGCAAGCATTGATTTGGATGGATGGATGGATGGATGGATGGATGGATCATATTCATACAAACCAGAGTAATTTCAAATAATTATGGGGAAAAAAAAAAACTTGACAAGTTCGTTGACCTTGAAAAAGGTGGCGTTCATGTACATACATGGCACCACGGCAAAACGTGGCCACCCGCCTAAACCGATGGAGACAGAAAGCAGCCAGAAGTATCACGGTAATTGTCGAGGAATGCAAACCTGCCCTTTATGGAGGAAGAATGTTGAGAGAAAGCTGTGAGAATAGCCATGAAAAATGGAAAACATGTAAGAGTGTGTGTTACGTGGACAAGAAAACAAGCGGCTACATGCAAAGTGCTCTGTCTGCACATCACTCTGATTACAGGGGGAGAGAAGCTGATCTTTATTGATGGTAATATGAATAAGAGTTAAATAAGGAACAGTGTGTTTTGGTCCTCTAAAGGGGAAATCCAAACTGATATTGGTATTTCTTTTACTTCTTGAGTTACACCACCATTTCTTCAAATTTAGCTTTTCTTCAATCATTCCATCTTCTCCCCTTTTAGCTTCCATTTTTCAACCTCAATAACCAACTTATTCACGATCTAGTCTTACGGTGGAAGAGTGAGGGAGTTTATTTTTTCCTTTTTTTCACCTGTCATATCTTTCCTCTGAGCCTTAAGCTAAATTTTCATCCTCCTCTCTTTCTAACATCTGTCTGATTGTGGCTTCTTCTTCCTAGCCCTCCGGGATGAGGCAGCAATCTCCCCTGCCCCATAATGCTCCTGTCCATGCGAGGACTGCCTCCTGCACTTCGAAGTACACACTCCACCACTTCAAAGTCTCAAAGCCAGTCTCATACTGAGGCCAGATCAATCAGAGCCTAATAATACTCAGCATCCTCCCACTCTCTCCTCTGCTGGTGACGAGTTTCACACCTTGAGCACACGCAGCAGGAAAAAGGACTTTCTTATTTTAGGTGTTCTGATACAAAAGAAAAAAGAAACAGTTTTGTTTTAAGCTCGATTTGGAGGATTTTTAGAACCGACATGATGTAACATCATGTTTGCTGCCCAGCTCAGCAGTTAATGAAATGATGCAGTCATGAAACAAATGACTTTTCACACGCTCGTTCATGCCCAAGGGTGAATTTTAAATCTGGGAGAAGATCCACACACACACGCATACGCACAAAAAAAAAAAAAAAAAAACTTCACCCATGTTGATATTTATAGCCTTTTTGCTGTGCTCATTTCTATTTTTTTTGTAAATAATGGCTTGTTGTAGTAGTTCCCTTTCTTTACTACATCCAGTGTTGGCTATAAATAAATTCCAGAGGGATTTGTCATATTTTTAGAGAAATATACAAAACTCTACTGTAGCATATCTGTAAAGATGACAGTATAGTGTAATACACATCAAATCGATGTAAATGGTCGGTGGCCAATAAAAAGGTCAGTGCGTTAGTTTTTCAGAAGATGCGACTCATGAAGGAGCAGACAGAGACTGAAGAGAAAATTATATACATATTTACAGCATCAGTGAAAAAAAATCCAAATGCCCTTATATATATATAAAAATCATTAAATTCTGCTTGAGCAAGCGGTTTCTCCGTAGAGTCGATTAACAAAACAGAGAAAATGCTAACTTAATGTTACAAATAGCACTTGGAAAATGTGGCATATCATAGTAGGAGTTCAGTATTAATTATCCTGTCAAGCTGCTGCTCTTCCTTTACTGCATTTTAAAATGAAAAACGAGGATGCAAAGCATTAGGTAAATATTAATCCAGCATCAAGTTAATGCTTTATCGCCAGCATGATAAAATGTTTTTTTGTTTGCCGGGGTTAACAGTTTGAAAGACTAAACCAATAAAGTATTGTGAAAAAAATGTTCTGTCACCATGATGAATACTTAATAAAATAAAATATTAAAAAAAATAAAGTAAAATCATTAAATCCCTTAAACAAATAGAATTAAAGTGTGTCACCGTGACTCAAAGTATTGGATTTGAATTAAACCTGATTTACATTTGATGAAACATGTCAGACACTTTTCCTTTTAAAAATCACACGAAGTTGATTGCGATACTAGAAGACCATTCCCCTTCACAAACATAATGACATTTTCAGCATGTTTTGAAATCATCTGTTCTTTCGTTTCTCTGCAGGTTCTTATTCTCAGTCTCTTCTCTGCTCCCACCTAGTTCTCCGAAAATAATCCGTCTCTTTTTACTGCAAAATTGTTCACGGATTATTAACCTTTAGATAAGTAGCTACTCTGCATTAGACTTTAAAGATAATCTTTCTATTAAAAGACACAAAAAGCTGCTAGTTGTATATTTTATGGTTAGTGAACTGTACATTAGTCGGAGAGACATCACTTATGTGGGAAACCTTAGAGCGTCTGACTTTAAGCTGTGGGTTTGACCTAATGTAGCACTTTTGTTTTATTCTGGTCCTCCTACCACATGCTTTCTGAAGCACTTGTGGAAGTTTGTTGACTTGTCTGTCTTCATGCTCCCTGTTGAGTCAGTGATGAGATAAGCAGGCCCCGCCGTAGCTCTGCTGCTGGCGAGCCGCCATCCCATTACTGCAAAAGTCAAAAATCCTCTGATCCCTGCAGTCACTTCTCACACACACATCCAAGCGCAGTGTCTTTGCAGGGAGACACACTCTTGCACTGCGAATGTTCCCCCTTTGTTTCACTGGTGTACTTCTGTGTGTATTAGTGAGTCCCAATAAGACACTTAGCCTGTTATGATTAGCTCCCATGACAGATTTATGGGTCATACCGTAAACAAACTTCGGCCTGCCTTTGGTTTGTCTCTGTCTGGCACAAAGGCAGATGTCTCTGAGCTGTTTTTTTTTCTTCATCATGGAGTCTCTGATTGTTCTCTGTCCCTGAGCTGTAGATAGAGAGTGAGTCCTGGCAGAAGAACCTTTAAAGTATAGTTTAATCAGCATGAACCTCCATCCAGTGCATGGGAGCCGCTGGCCACTGGCTTTGTGACTGAAGTTTAGCACTTCTTATTGAAAGTTATTTGAACCAGCTGCTCTTAAGCTCTTTCCACATAGCAACCTATGTGTAAAAAACATTGAAATTAATCCACCTTTTAATTGAGTCCCCTTAATATATAACTGAATTTTGGGGGTGTGCTGTGGTGGCGCAGGGGTTAAACACAACCCACATATGGAGGCCTTGGTCCTCGACATGGCTGTTGCAGGCTCGATTCCTGACCTTTGCTGCATGTGTTCCCCCCTCTCTCACTACCCATCTTCCTGTCAATTAAATATCAAATAAAGGCCACTAGGGACAAAAAAGTATATATGTAACTGAATTTTATTTATGTTTTGTATAAGCTTACAGTTTTTCTCAGTCACTTTGCTGAATTTCTTGAATTATTTTCAATGTTTTCAACGAAGGGTGGTGCATTTCTCAAAACAACTTTTTCAAACAACAAAAAACCTTGGACTAGTTGCAAAAGACAGTTTCTTCTTCTTACGCACTTCTTCTGTTTTTCTCTTCTTCTCCCTGGCCACTGTCTCTACCCAACTCTCTGTCAGAAATGATTTTCACTTCTTTTCCACACATCATTCTGTCTGATTGCCAAACATATATTGATACATTCGGGCACTTTCTTTTTGCTGAAGCTGTTTTAGGCGCTTCAGCAAAATTTGACAAAATATTAAAACAGGAAGAAATAGCTCTGGCAATAAGTACCAACATCTCTGGGGTATTTAGCCAAATTACATGATCACAGACATAACCTGAGACAGCTTTAAACTAAAACTATGAGATTCTCCTACTAGTGCCATTAGAAGAGTAAAGGAGTGGGACGTCATCCATATGTAGGTTTTATGTTGTCTCTGTGACGAGTGCCTGCCTGGAAGTGAGGGGATGTGGATGTGTTTGCAGTCACACACACACACACAGTCTCCACTGCTCTGCCTCTCACAATAAGGTTACATAATTAAAGAGGCTCCGTTGAGCTGATAAAATGGAGAGAGGAGATTTTTTAAATATCTGTGAAATGGAAATGAAACCTGTTTGTGTTATAGAATTACAGCAGAACAGCTTCTGCTGTAATTCTCCCTCTTCCTCATGTGCTAATTCATTTCTCAACCTCCTTTTCCTCCAATACTTTTAATTCTTCACCTCCTTTCTGTGCTCCATGAGTTTCTTTTTTTCTCTTACTTGTTTTCCAAAATGATCCCCATTTGTTTTGTGTTTACTCGTCCAGGTCACTGTCCATAACTCACTTCCCTCTAGCAGAGCATGTCTGGACTGATAGATGTGATTGATATGAGTGAATGTAACATTTTCCTGTTTTTTTGTATTTTTTAGATTAGTTAGAGGCTTGAGATGACTTGTGAGAAACACACCTCATTTTCCTCAAGTTTACAAGGTGTTTTGTAACTAAGTGCAAAAAATATGTTACTTTATAACCTACATTTTATCTGTTTAAACTTCCTGAACATGTTATAATCGACACATTGTTTGAAACAACTGTAGAAGAACTTAAAACAAGTTCCTTATGAGACATTAGCAGCACCTGGCTCCTGTCTTTTTCAGTTTGCCCCCTGATCTTCTCTTGATCTTCCTCCTTTTCCTGCTTCGTCTTCCTCTTTTGCCTCCAGATCAAGCCAGACTCAGCAGCGACTCATCCCATTTAACGTTTGCGCACATGCACCCGCGTGCACATGTGGCGTCATTCACCCCAGCAGTTTTTCTTTTGCTCTCCCTGGTGTTGCTCCTCTCCACCTCTCTCCTCTTTCTTTTCTCCTCCCTCCTTCTGGAGAGCTCCAACCTGCACTTACACATGGATACAAGCCATGTGTCTACATGTGTGTTTGTGCTTGTGCCGGAGTGTGTGTGTGTGTGTGTGTGTGTGTGTGTGTGTGTGTGTGTGTGTGTGTGTGTGTGTGTGTGTGTGTGTGTGTGTGCTTAAAGCATCAGCCAGCACAAGGGAAGTGTGCGCTCAAGCAAAACAATGGCATTCTGGGTAAAAAATAGCCCCTCACTGGAGGTAGAAAAAAAATATAGGAGGCTGAGAGTGACAAATAGGGAGATGGAAGGGAGGGGAAGATTGGAGTCTAATGACTGTGTGCCGAAAAGAGAAATGAGATAAACTGTATATGAAAATGTGCCTAAACTGAACGGAAACATGAGTTACTCAGACCGGAAGCAGCCTAATAGGAGAGTAGTGCTGTTGAAAGACGTTTCCATAGCAACTGGTCTGGTGGCTATAATTGTACACAATGCACATGCAATATTTGGGTTCCCCCAGAGGAGCTGGAAGAAGTGGCTGGGGAAAGGGAAGTCTGGGCCTCCTTTCTGGAGCTGCTGCCCCCGCGACCCGACTCCGGATAAGCGGAAGAAAATGGATGGATGGATGGATGGATATTGTCAGATATTGCATGTGCAATAAATTAAAATTGCACATGCAATTTTAATTGCATGTGCAAGTTAAAATGAATGAACTTGCTAAAGTTAATTTTGATTGGTTGACAGTATAAATATATATTTTTTTTATTATCATTTGGTGTTTTAATTTTTTTCAGCGGTTGACTTTATTGAAAGGTTTCTCTACTTCTCTTATTTTTCAGTTTAATAAAGTTCTTTTCTGCTGGTGTTGGTCAGTAAGTTTTTAAAACATTAGCCAATAATTTTACAACATGCTTTTGGGAAAGATGTGGCAATATGTAACGTTTTTATTATTTGGAACATTTAGATAACAAAATTATTTCTGGTTGCTGAATCCAATCATTTTTTACTAAAGAAAGTCAAAATCAGGCTATTACATAGTGACACATACTGGAGTTATCTTTGACCGATATTGTGTCTGTTGTCATCATCTGTCTGTCTTTGTGCTTTAGTTGTCACGTTGTCTTTATTTCAATAATTTTAACTTTGTTACTGATACTGTTCTATGTATTGTTTAGAGTTTGTTTTGTGTTTTATGGTTCCTTACTTTCAATTTTCTTTGTGTATTTGTTTTGATTTTGGTTTAGGAAGATGGTTTTGTGTCAATCCTTTTGTGTTAATTAGTCATATTCCATCTGCTCCTCAGATCACGTTCCCATGTCGGTCAATCACCTCCCTAGCAGTTAAAAGCCAGGCAATTTCTTTACATCCTTGTCATTCATTTCCATGGTTCTGGTTTTACTGTTCTCCTGTTTTCGTTGCTTGATTTTTCCGGTCAGTGTTTCTCCAGGTCTGTTCCTGGCTTTGGAACGGT
The DNA here is from genome assembly GCA_903067075.1 of Micropoecilia bifurca. NCBI lineage: Eukaryota > Metazoa > Chordata > Actinopteri > Cyprinodontiformes > Poeciliidae > Micropoecilia > Micropoecilia bifurca. Next base: position 45,063 of record CAEGAF010179012.1, on the reverse strand, counting down.
GTTCTTTCTGCATTTACTCTAATGGTTTCACTATGTTTAACAAATTCCTACAAATGAGACAGATTGTGAGCTGGTATAAATCCTCTAAAAGAAAATAACAGAACAGAAAACTAGCAGCACAAAAAAGCTTTCTAAAGGAGAGAATAAAATATAGCAATAGCCAACAAATGTGAGAGGAGAGGTAGATCCCAAATTAACGACACGAAGCCACTAAATGAAAAGAAAGTATAGCAGCTTGACATGTGGAGCGTTGTTGACATTGTTTGTGCCATGTAGGTAAAGTGGACACCACTGGTGCACTCTGCTGGATATTTCTTGCTCACAAACAGGTATATGTGTCATTATCTGCTGGCTTTAAAACATAAAACAACAGTTGCAAAAAATAGAAAAAGAAAGAAAAAGGCATCAGTAGTTTGAGAAGCCACTGAACATATTGGCACTGGACATACTGTACATACTCGTGTAGTCATATTTTTGCAATTTATTAATAAGAGTTATTATTAGTTTTAAGTGTTTTTTTTTCGTAAATAAGTTTGATGGAAAGTTATTAAAAGAATAATGACAGTTTTTTGTCAACCATGCTCCCAAATGTACATATTTCTGACACTTTATTCTGATTGTTTACGTGCCATAAATAGATTTTCCAGCAAGTTCACTTCTTTTTGATCGTTTTCTATTAATTTAACGCATCGCTGAACAATAAAAATCATAGAATGTAATCACTACTTTGGCTGTCTCCCCATAATTAGTGATATTGCACAGGCAAAGCCATCACTTATTAAAGGTGGGCTCTAAAGGATTGGGAGTCTGAGAATGGCTCCTAATCAGAGATGAACACTTGAAAAGATTCGGAGAGAGACAGAGATAAAGGAGGCGCAGGAGGATGGATAGCATCAGAGGGGAGTTACAGAAAGAGCAGGTGGAAAACAGCATCGATGGTAGATAACTGTTGAAGAGAGAGTGCTGCATCTATCAATTATTCATTACGTCGGTAATACAGCCTCTCTCTTGCCCCAAATAACATTAGCTGTCCTGGATAGAGGCAGACACAGAGACAGATAATAAACAGATGCTGCTGGTGGGGGATGAGGAGACATAGGAGACACTGAAAAGAAAGTTTAACATTACAATAACAAGATGAACAGATGTTTTTTATGCAAAACTGCAACTAAAACTGACAGACTTTAACTAAGTATGCTAGGCTGAAATACATAAGGTGCTTGCAATAGTCAAATGAGGGCAGGAAATCATAAGTAATGAGTTTTTCTTACAAATTTTCAGTCTAAATATGAAAGTTTTTACTAATATTTGTGTGTCTGGTTTTTACTTTAAATAAAAAAACTGACATTTATTGTTGACATGTTCAAAATAAAGATTTCATTCATCCATGTGCATGAATTTACATGGCAACCAGACGGATGCATAAATTAAAATGTTAATCAGTAGTGAACAAAATTATGATGTGCTTCTGTGATTTTTAAAACATTTTTTTTTTACAATTTTTAAAACCAACATTTCCTCTAATTGCAGCAGTTTAGCTTTAAGCCCAGCCAACTATCTACTGCGTCTTTTATCTGAGCATGTCATTGCAGACAAGCGATGAGAATCACGATCGAAGACTGTTAAATGTTTAGTTCTGCGTTTATTTCGAAGTCATTTCTGGTCTTTCTGTGTCAGTTTGATGCAGCTTCCTAACACTTAGCAGTCTGTGAAGTGATGTGGGTAAAAGCTAATGGGATGAAAATAGTCTGTAGCTGTCAGAGTGGCTTGGCCTTTCGGAAACTTGTGTCAGCTTAGTTCAGCCTGCCATCGTTCTGACAGCTCTGTTTTCAAATGAGATCTCCACAATGCACAGAAACGAGTCTGAGTGTAGTGCGTGTTAGAGGGAAAGATACAAAAAAAGTGAAGAAGACTAATCTAAGTGTAAAATGTTTTAATTTCGGCAAATTACATGAGTTTTATTTTATGAAAGAGTGTGTATAAATATTTATTCAACTCTTTTTTGGGCACCTTATTACCAATTTCCTAATATTTCTAATGATTATGTGAAGAGATCATGTCTGACTAATCATGATGGGACAAAGTCCAGCCCTGAAAAAGAATATTACTGGTACTTTTAAGTGTCGTTCAATTACTACATGAAAAAAACTGAAACCTCCATTAACTATATTCAAGTACACCTGCTGGTTCATTATTATTTTTACCTAAAGTTATTAAGAGCCACTTAATGGGTCCGAGGAGCCTTTTGCGGCTCCATGTTCTACTCCATGAAGCTTCATCAGCAGGTTCTGTAATTCAAAATGGCTGCCTGCCTCTTCTCTAACCAAACAAACTGGATCAAATGATTGGTCAAAACTACAAAGCCCTCATCTGTATGTGTGCGTATCTATTTCATGATTTAGAAATAAAAACTAATTACTTGCCTCTTGTTTTTTTTATTCTGTGTGTTCTTCAGAAGAAAGAGTGGTTATGTCTTAACTGCCAGACCCAGCGGCTGTTGTCTGGAGGCGGCCTTGACGAGCCTCCTCTTCCTGTCCCCCATGCCTCCCCGAAGCACCAACCAATGGGCTCACCTCGTCACCAGACGCCGACAAGTCAGCAAAGCCCTCTCCACAAGTCGACCACTCATCAAGGACCCAAACCGGTCCAGCCGCTGGGACAAAAATCCCTGATGGGAACAGGCGTCGGTGGACCTACTGGTCCCACGCCAGCCAAACAGCCCACCGATGCCAAGACCACAACTTCAGCCACAGCACCAGTGCCAACCACCGAGGCCCAGAAACCCACGAAACCAACAGAGGAGAAGCCCAAGACGGAGCCTGAGAACCAAACTGGCAAAGAGACCAAACCTTCACAGAAGAAAGGGGAGCAGATCACTCCAGTAAAGGAAATTAAGAAGTCAAGGCACTATGACGTAAGTTAGGTGTTCTTTTTGTCTTTGGTTTAAAAAAAGGCTTGAATACCAAAGTATTGGAGGAAGAAACGGTAACGTGAGACCATGCTGATATAGTCAGCGTGACAGGATGCATGTCATATATATACTACATATCTGATCCAACTTTAGACAACTTTAGAAAAATGTAATATTTTTCACAGGCTTGACTAAATTACACCAGCTTCTGAGTTATAAAAACGTCCTTTTGAAAATGCGGGTAATTTTTGTTAAGGGTTTAAACCTCACAATAGTGTATTTATACATTTAAGTGAACTTATTTTATACATAAAAAAAATTGAGTTTTGCTGGTATAATAAAAAGAAAAAAAAGCTTCCCTGCCTTGGCTTTATCTCAGCCATTATTCATTCATGAATATTTGTAATTTTCCTTTTTGTTTCTCTCTGTTATGAATTTATTTAAACTCATTATGAAATGTCAGAGCCCTCCAAAAGAAAAAGAATAAGAAAACCTTGTTTTCTTATTCAGATTAAATGAAATACAAAACAAAGTTTCCTCAGTTTGTTATTAGCGGGTACAGCTGTAGGGCGAATGTTTTGTTAGGTTTTCTTTCTCTTGATCATAAAGGTTATGATCATGGTAACAGGTGAGATGATCCAGTATTTAAAGATGTACTGAAAATATGAAAATACTATCAGCCTTACAGGCCTCTAACTAACTGATTAACATGCAAATATGTGCATTTCTTTAGAAAAGAACTAAATGATTTACAGCGATTTTTATCAAGTTTTTTTTTCTCATCATGACAATTTCTTGTGTTATTTGGGTGACTGGTTAGAAAAAATAAAAAACTTTCCTGACAAAGAAATCCTCCTGGCCTGTATAGTGTATTCTATAGTCTTTTAAAAAAAAACACATTTACCTTTTTTAGCTTATTAAATGTTGAGAAAGGTAATAACATATTTTTATTTCATTCTCATTTTTACAAAATAAGTACCTGTCATTTTAATAAGGGCTACTAAAAGCATTTGTAGACATAGAAATCCATACAAAATTTGAGCTTGATGTCCATAAAGGTTTAAAGACTTAAAACATGCATTTTAACTGACTATGTGATGTGAACATGTATTAAAGCAAAATAACAACCATCCCTCATGTAATTTTATAGCAACCTCATTTGCATAATCTTTTGTTGTTTTTTCACATACCAAATGTCTTCAAACGTTTATTCATTACCTACTTTAGATTTTATAAATGGAAAAAAGTACATATGTAAAACCAACTGAGAGCAAACCTTCAGGTTTTATACCACACATAAAGCATTTAGTGCCCGTTGTGTAGAATGTAAAGAAGAACCTGTGGGTCCTCTTGCCTTTTCTCTTTGCAGCTCTATTATTGTGCATATTTATTCATTTTAGAACATTTTTAAATACAAAAAGGCTCATACAATAAATCAAAATTACTCTATTTTGATAAGTCGCTGTTTGGTTGTGCCCAATGTCCATATATGTGTCATAAAGAGCTTGAAATAAGATGAGTGAAAGCTCACCTACGGCTTTAATTTTATTTTCTAGTTGTGGGGTTCAGATGTGCTTCTAGTTGCAAATTCTTTAGGAAATCTGAATACCAGAATGCTGTCCTGATATTTTGAGACTTATATTGTTAATATTTTTATGGTGCTTGATACAGACTGAATGTAGACCTGATACAATATGGATAATTTGATTAGTTTAGTCTTCTAGACATTGCAATAAAAAAATTTTTGTGCAAAACTTGTTTTTTTGCCATACTCAAAAAAGACTAAGCTTATTTTAAATCTAAAAACAGAATCTCTTCAATTGTATTTAAAAAAATGTGTCAACAAAATTGTCAAATTTCTATTACTTTTGACCCAAACCAAAAAGACAAATTTCACCCCGTCTAATGTGATCTTTCTTTGTTTCTGTTCTCTGTAGGACACAAAAAACAACAGCACCCATGACTTGTCACGCAGCCCTCAGAGTCTCAGTGACACTGGCTACTCCTCTGATGGGATCTCCAGCTCACACAGTGAAATTACAGGTCTAATCCAAGAGGAAGAAATTAAACTGAGTGAGAGAGGAATCAGTGGGCGAGGCTCTCCTCCAAGCCCCTCTGAAATCACCAAGCTGGAGAGCTCGATGAGGCCACTGCTGGAGAAAAGCCTCTCTGAGGAAAAGCCGGACAGAAGGGGAAGAAAGCACAGGGACAGAGACTTGGATGACAGAGGAAAGCATCGACCACGTTCCCTTTCAATTCCTCCAGATGCATATGATTCTGATGAGGAATTAGAGGATATACTGGAGGAAGAGGAAGATGGCGGAGACTGGGAGAGTAAACGGAAAGAAGGAAAGGAAGAGAGAAAAGAAAAGAAGAAGAAGGAAAAGGAAAAAGAGGCTGATCCAACAGAGATGACTGATGAGGAGTTCATGAGGAGACAAATAATGGAGATGAGTGCTGACGAGGACAACGAGGAAGAGGAAATGGAGGAAGACGAAGATGAGGAAGATGAAGGTTACGGCTACCAGAAACCGAAGAAAAGTCACCACAAGCACATCATTTCTGACTCAGGGAAAGAAAAGAGACGGCTTCAGCACCACTCGAGTAGTTTTGAGGAAGAAACCAAGACCTCTGCCGATGTCTATAAGGGTTCTGTGGAGGAGGGGGAGGAAGATGTGATGGCGTCCCAAGGGGGGCTGAGGCGCTTCAAAACCATTGAACTCAACAACACCAACAGCTACAGCCGAGATATGGAGCTGAGCAGTGAAAATGATCTAAACCTGGACCGGGAGCCAGAGCTGGAGATGGAGAGCTTAACCGGATCTCCAGAGGAGCGTTCTAGGGGGGACTATTCTTCAACTTTGCCCCCAACTTCATCCTCATATGGTTCAGGACAGTCTCCAACATCCATCTCATCAATGGAGGAAGACAGTGACAGCAGCCCAAGCAGGAGGCAACGACTGGAGGAGGCCAAGCAGCAGAGAAAAGCACGCCACCGGTCTCATGGCCCCCTTCTTCCGACCATTGAAGACTCCTCAGAAGAGGATGAACTCAGAGAGGAAGAGGAGCTTCTGAGAGAGCAGGAGAAGATGAGAGAGGTAGAACAGCAGAGAATAAGAAGCACAGCACGGAAAACCAAAAGGGATAAGGAGGAGCTGAGGGCCCAAAGACGCCGAGAAAGATCCAAAACACCACCTAGTAATTTGTCACCAATTGAAGACGCTTCCCCTACAGAGGAACTAAGACAAGCAGCAGAGATGGAAGAGCTTCATCGCTCCTCTGCTTCTGAATATTCCCCCCAAAGTCTGGACTCTGAGGCTGAGGGGTACGAATCCAAAATCTACAAGTCAGGCAGTGAATACAATCTGCCTACTTTTATGTCTCTCTATTCACCTATAGAGAAATCTTCTTCAACTACGACTACCACTGCACCATCAACAACCTCCAAACCTTTGAAGAGTGCTGAGGAAGTTTACGAGGAAATGATGAGAAAAGCAGAAATGCTGCAAAAACAAGAAACGCTACAGCAGCAGCAACAACAACGACCTGGACAGTACTATGAGGAGGACATTAATGGGCAAAACTACGACGACGACTATGACTATGAACAAGATCAAACGGGATATGACAACGAAGCTGCGGAAATAGAAAACGACATTTACGAGGAAATCCGACAAACATCTCAGAACATCACCAAGATGCAACAGGCCACAAATGAGCAAGTCGAGATTGAAATTGAGAGTTCTTTTGCAGATAAGCAGCTGCTGGACACAGGCTCAGCCTTTGCTAAACTACTAGAGCAAAGCAATGCTCTGTTAACTCCTGGGACAAGTCCCACCCAGGTCTCAGCTCCTGTCTCCTTTGCTGAGAGTGGAGGTCGAATACCAGACGTGAGAGTAAGTCAGCACTTCACCACAAAGGATGGGCATAAAGACAGAATTAAAAGCCAAGCAGGAAAGAATGGCATAACTCCAACAGTGGCTGCTACCACCATTGCAGCTTATGGGGTTTATGCCAGAGACGCAGTAACAATTTCCCAAACAGGATCAAGCCACACTATGACATCAACCCAATCTGATACCTCACGCAGACACACAGGGAGTCTTTCCACATCCTCAGCTACAGTCTCAAGTGTATGTAGCAAGATTGCAGAGATTACCCAGGCCTATAGTCAAAGAGAAGTAATCACCAGAAGGATTGGGGAGACAAGAGCTGTTCAAGTGCGGGACAGCTCGACATCATCTGCTGAGAGGATTATTGAACCACGCTCTCCTAAGTATACTACCTATTACAGGAGCACCAGTCCTCCTCTCTCTCCATCACCACCGCCACCACAAAGTCCTATTCGCTCTCCTTCCAGAAGGTCTACTGCTGAGTTCTCCACACAGACCTTCAGCTCAGCACTGCGAATGGAGCCAGCTGGTTCTGGGCCCACATCACCTGTGATGGCTCAGGGAACCCAAACAGGACATCGATCAATTTCCCCTAGGCTATATCGACAACAGTCTTCCCAGGAGGCTCCATACTCCCCACCTCCAGGTCCAACTAGGCCAATGACAGTGAACACGGCAACTTCTCCATTGTCCTCACCCACTCGATTTAGCCGTCAGTCAACATTTGATAGCTACTCTCCATGCGGCAGCCCCCCGGACACACCACCTTATCAACAGTCACCTACACACAGCTTCTATAGAGGGCAAAGAGTGGAGAAGGTGAATGTAGGGACAAGCATGGTCACTACTGCTGGCTTATACACCAGAGGGTCTGTGTCCATGGATAATATCTCCCTCTGCCGAATATCTACAGTCCCGGGTACCTCAAGGGTTGAGCAGGGCCATATGATCCAAGGTGGTAGTGTTGTAGATCTAAGAACTGCAACCCACTCAGCTCCCATTATTATGTCTGATCAGGGAATGGACCTTACTTCCTTAGCTACAGAAAGCAGGAAATACCACGGTGGACCAGAAGGTTCCAGGCATTCAACAATCATACAACCACTGATTATGAATTTGAACACACAAGAGACCACCACACCTACTACTGTGAGTGTCACTGTGGCTGCTTCTATGTTTATGACCCAGCTAAAACAACCAGTGGTTTATGGGGATCCCCATCAAAACCGAATAGATCTAGGTCAGGGCATGGGCTCTGCGGTGTGTCTTTCCCAGAACAAATCACCAATTTCTCCTCCAACTGATCCTTCCATTCCAAAAATTGATGCAAAATTGGAAGATCTCAGCATACAACAAAGAGAGTTGCAAAAACAACAAGAGAAGCTACAGAAACAACAAGAGCTCCTTGAACAACAGCTACAACAGCATCATCAGTTGCAGCAGCACCAACAACAGGCATCTGTTCTGGCCAAGTACAACCTCACTGGCCAGGTCTCACCTTTGGCTAAAAAAAATTTATTAGTCAGCCAGACAAGTACTGCATCTACAGTGGTCAGTGCTGTTTCACCAGTCATTAATCCTGAGCTTTATGGCACTGGTCCTGTTGAGCTGAAAGGGAAGCCCAGCCCACCTGGTTTGATGCAGGGAGGTAAATCACCACATAGTATGGTTGTACAAATGGATGGAGGACCCGAGCCGTTAAGGGCATTGACTCAACTTGTGAAGGTAGAAGAAGGACAGGATGCAGTGGATTTGACAGGAGGCCAAATTAAACCTGACCAACCAGCTTGTTGTGATGTAGTTTACAGACTGCCATTTGGTGGAAGTTGTGTTGGTGTCTCTGAGAAAGAGGGCATAAGGCCACCATCTGCCCCACCTATCACATATGAGTCCGATCAAGAAAGACAACCTGGAAGGTACCATGAGTACCCAATGGACACACGTAAGGCTTATACGTTACCTCTTCCTGGTAGGCTGCAGTCTTCCATGTCTGACACAAACCTTGCTGATGCCGGCTTACAGTCATACCACTCTAAATATGAGCCACACCTCCAACAATCTGGGGAACTTGTCATGGACTTAACCGCTATGAAACAGAGCTATGGAGGATACATGGGCATGCAGTATGGTTCCTACACAGATTTACGTCATGGAGGAGACATTTCAGCACAAACGTTGCCGATAAGACGATATAATTCCTTGTCTAACATCAGTTCAGATTATGGTTATTCTGCTCGTGATATTGCAAGCTTCCAAGAAGCTAACTTGGCTCAGTACAGTGCTACAACTGCAAGGGAGATAAGTCGAATGTGTGCCGCACTAAATTCTATGGACCGGTATGGAAGCAACCCAGACTTACTGCAGTATGGCAGCTTAGGCAGAGGTACTGGACCAGGTGCCTCCAGACTTGCAGCAGGTATTGGCATGAGGCAAAGTCTGATCTTTGGATTAGATGGAAAGCCTATGTCTCAAAATCAAGCTCTGACGAATCTTATCAATGCCAGGCAGGCTAGTCTGAGGGCCATGTACCCTGCTGCTATTAGGTCATCTGACGGAATGATTTACTCCACCATTCAGACCCCAATAGCTTCAACACTTCCCATCACCACCCAACCTGCATCTGTACTTCGACCTCTACTTAGAGGGGTCTATAGGCCATACGCTTCTCCCAACATGACACCAGTGCCACTGGCCAGTCTCACCAGATTACCCATAAGCCCAAGAGTGCCCTTAACTGGACAAGTACCACTTCGTTATCCAGCACCAGGTCTGCTTCAGACAACAACGTCAGCCACTGCCTCTACCACTGTTGCTGCATCAACTTCAGCACCAGGAGCAGCCCTTGTGCCTGTGTCTTTGACAACCGCAGGCTCAACAGCCCAGGAGGAACCTGTTTACCTTGGTAAAAGTGCCCAAGTGGCATCAGCAGAGGTCACGTCAGCACAAGGAGTGCTTGTCGAACCGCAGCAGCAACCAATAAACCTGTCCCAGACACATCTGATCACCCAACAACAGAAACAAGTGACAACGGCTCAGCAGCCACAGCCTCCTCCTGCAGCTCACATGTACCCACCCTCAAGTCCAGCAATAAGCCAAGGCTACACCGAACCTGCTGCAGGCCCATCGGTCCCCACTAGTGGCTTGCCCATTCCATGTGGTCTCCCTCCTTTCCCTCCACCTGGTGCAATACATAAAGAGGGTGAAACTGAGGCAGAGAGGCTTCACCGACAGCAGGAGCAGCTTCTGCAGATGGAGAGGGAGCGTGTAGAGTTAGAGAAACTTCGTCAGCTGCGACTGCAAGAAGAGCTTGAGCGCGAAAGAATGGAGCTGAAGTTTCACCGGGAGAAGGAGCAAATTCTGGTGCAGAGGGAGTTACAAGAGCTGCAGAACATCAAGGAACAGGTATAGGGGAAATCAGGATTTGTAATTAAGAGTTATGTAGCGGTGTTGATGTCTTTTTTGTTTTTTGCTTTTTTGTTATTTTCCTGATTTGAATGTCTTATAATTTTTCAAGTGGTTTTACTGATGTTTTACATCAGTTATTGATTAACCAGAAATTTTGTGTGTCATTTAAAGGCACCATGTTTTTAAGTTGACATTTTTAATTATCTTTCAAAAGATTTTTTTTTTGTATTCAAAGAAATATTAAGTAGTCCTTCAAGTTGTTGATTAGACACTGATATAAGAAAAAAAAAAAAATTCTTGTGTAATAATTCTTGATTTATTTTGAGTCAGAAATTATCTAGCCTGAATTACTAGGTGGCAATTGTATGTTTTGCATGCTGTTCTGTGTTATTTGAATTCCGTTACCTAGTGTTACCCCGGTGTTTATGCCTGCTGATCCTTCGGTACATATGATTCATATGATATGATGCTTTTACACCTATTATTACAACAGTATTAACAGTGGAATTGATCTAAATAGAGATTGCAGAGTTTTTTCTGCGTTGATTGTTGAGAGATAAAATTGTCTTGCTGAACCAGTATTAAAATAACTGTAATGATTAAAATACTCTATTTTTACTCTATATTTGTCAATGCAAGCTCAACTTAGACCCTTACATTTTGAAGCACGCTTGTGAAAATGTGAAATTGTTGAAGAAGATCTCTGTTCCTATTGGCTCACCATCAGTAAAATGATAGTGAGTTTCACTGTGGGAATGGGATTCCGCCTATGTGTGTGCATGTCCGTTGTGTGTATATGTCTATCAGATACTGATGAGCGTGAACTCCTGTCACATTTTTTATTTGTTCTGAGTTAAGTAAGTTAACATTTAAGAGCATATTTAAATTTATTCCTCATTTCATCTAATAAAATTTTAAATATGTTTTTTAAAAAAAAACAAAGAGCTAACATATGCATTTTCTTCTTTTTGTTAGAACAAGCAGTTGAAACTCTTTCAAGTTAACTCTGTAAAACAGGTGAAGCCCCCCTAAAGAGAATGAACTATAAAATGAATGTTTGATTAATATGCATTTCATAACATACGATAGAAACAAAAGCCTAACACCTTCTCCTGCACCAATCATTTGAGCTGCAAAGAAAATGCTTCAAATATTTAATATGAGCATTGTTACAATAAGAATTACCAGTACATGCTGCACTTTGTTTCAGTTGCGCTTCAGTTCTCTGACTAACGTGGAACCATTCTTTAGCTAATCCGTCAGCATAAGAGCTTCATGTCATATTTGCTTTCAAGAATCTTGCTTTGCATTTTTGAAAACCAGTGATCTTAATTACAACTAAATCATGGTCTTTTGTATCTCTTTTGTTTGTTTATCTATTCTCATTACTACCACCTCACCATCTTTTATTTTATGTTTTTGTTTCGTCACTTTTTGGTCTCCTCTGTTACTGTTCTTCAAATGTGTCCATGTTTTATCTGTATGTGCGTTTAGGTATTACAGCAGCAGCAGCAAGAGCGCGAGAAACAACTTGTTCTCCAACGAGAGCAGTTGGCTCAGCAGAAATCCCAGCTCGACCAGATACAGTCTTTGCAGCAGCAACTCCAGCAACAACTACAAGAGCAGAAGCGGCTGAAAACTGCTGCTCAGACCATGCAGGTGAGAAATTTGTACAACTTTGATGAATGGTTTTAAACCTTTAGGGTGCATTTGCACCAGCCCTGATTAGTCCTAGTCAAACACTAGTTCGATTGCCAAGAAAGTCTGGTTAATTTGGGAAAGTTTGAATAAGCAATGAATCTCTAATGTGGACCAATAAAGGCAAACTCTTGCTAACCTGCAAGAGTGCTTTGGTTCAGTTGAAGTAAACTGGTGCAGTTTAAGTGCATTTATGAATGCAAGAGGATTGGAGGCTGCTCCAAAAGCAGTGTATGGGCACATGGTGTATTGCCTTCTGGTTAAATACTAGCAAAACAAATGCATGACTGTAGCACTAGCAGGAGAAATGGCTAGTGATCTTTTGCCAAAGACAACTGAGAAATCCTACAACTGCTAAAATCTGATGTGACTCCATTTTTGTTTACATTTTGTGAAGAATGAAGTTGCACTCAGTCTTCTTCAGAGGTTTTTGTGTTTTTTCCTTCAATGGTTCTTGGTGCGATTGGCATTCCTCACCAACATTTGTGACAACAGACACAAATAAATTGTCTCTCCATCTTTGCTCATTCCAAATGTGTTCTGCCAAGTTGATGTCAAAAAGGCTGGTGAAATTACTTGATGTCTTTATGGACCACTGGTATGCAGTCATGTTGATATAGGAAAGGGTCATTCCAAAACTGGTCCCATAAATTTGGAACCATAAAGTAGTTCAAAATGTCTTGGTATACTAAAGTATTAAGAATTCCTTCTTCTAAAAACTAAGAGGTTGAGGCAAAATTTGACCTCACTCATCGACACATAATGATAGAGTTGCTGTCAGTCTGTATCGCCACCCTTTTGCTGTAAGACTACTAACACTTGTATCTGGTGACTGGAGATAATGCACTGGTGGCATTCTACCATGGTAACTCTAGCCCTGAGAGTGGCCTGTCCTTTCACAAATGTTTGTTTTTCAAGGTGCTGTTATACACCTGTGATGATGGAAGTGGTAGACACACCTGAATTCAGTGATTTAAAGAAAATATCCAACACTTTTTACAATATAGTGTACGGTATATCAGATGTTTTTAGTTCTGACATTGTGAATGACTGAGAACTGTACTTTGTCTTTATAAATCTTGTCCTTTAACTTTTTTGAATTTTTCTATTTCAGTATTTCCCTGTTGGTCATAGATATTCAGAACTGAACTTTTCATAATTTGGCTCTATTTTTGCAAGTGTCCTTTTCAGTATTGCTGTCTTTTCTTTACATATTGTTAGCTATCTGCGTTAATTTTTCTGAATCTTTTTATGAGAAAACAAAACGATCACTATTCGACAAGTTCGTTTTCAAAAACTTTACTGTCATGGGTAGTTCTAATCTTTATGCTTTTGCCAACAGCTGGATATGACCGGACAGCCACTGCATCCCTACATAGACTCTCAGATGAGCACGCGCTCTCTCCCTAACTCTTCCTCAGAGATATGTTTGAGGAATCAGGATGAACAGCTGGAAGCCAGAGCTGGTATGAGGAAACATAGCTCCATGAGCAGGCTGACCCGAGACACCTCTGAAGGAGATGGTGTGATTTTCTATGGCTCCCCTCGCAGAATTGTGGATAGTTGTGTACAGACTGATGACGAAGATGGAGAAGAGAGGTAACAATATATTTTTCTTTTTTTCTTGAAGTGAGTAATGGGATACCCTCCTTGGCTATGAGTATGTAGGTGGTATGGCATAAGGATGACTGTCTGTGGGTAGCCCAGTAAGTGCTTCCCATCCCAATCCTCACTATGCACCAGCAAAGAAAATAGTTTTTTTTTTTTACAAGCAAAAACCTCTAATTTTATAATAGTTGTACAGTATCTAACATAAATAACTACACAGGCCTTAATATCTACAGATTGTTTTCTTCACGCCCTGTTCTGTCCTTTTCCATGCACCACCAGGTACATGATGCGTCATCGTACCAGGAGGCGGGGTCGGAGTGTTGACTGCTCGGTCCAGACAGATGACGATGAGGATAAGGCTGAAACTGAGCATCCAGTTCGTCGCAGACGCTCCCGGTTTTCCCGCCACGCCGAGTCCTCGGTAGCTGGCACCAGCACTGCCTCGACAACCACCTCAACTACAGACACCAAAGCTGACACATCCAAGATAGTTTCCTCCAGCATTGCTGTCCAGACCATCAGGGAGGTGTCCTGTCAGACAGAAGCTGAACACCTAGGAAGAGTCTCCCCGGCAATCCATGTGACATTACCAGACCCTAATAAAGTAGAGATCGTACACTACATCTCTGGACCAGAGCGCACACAAAAAGGACAATCTCTCGCCTGCCAGACTGACTCAGAAGGGCAGTCGCAGGGCGTTGTAGCTCCACAGCTAACCGTGCCGACTACAGTCAGTCCATATTCTTCCTCTGCCGGTACCGGAACAGGGCCGTCCAGTTCGGCTGACCTTCACGCCCAACAGCGCCAGCAGCAACACGTTGCAGCGAATGCAGCAAAATTTGAGCGACGTCGTCCTGACCCATTAGATATTAACTATCAGCCTCACAACCACCTTCACAATGAGTCCATCTCCAGCCTCATCCGGCAGCAACAAACCACACCAAAATCTCCACAGGTCCTCTACTCTCCTGTGTCGCCAGTGTCCCCACACCGCCTGCTGGAGACCTCCCTGTCAAGCGAGAGACTGAACAAGGCCCACGTCACACCTCAGCAGAAGTCTTACACAGCCGAATCCCCCCAGCGACACCCATCTGTGCCCCGACCCATCAAGAGCACCCATAGGTCCATGTCGGATCCCAAGTCCCTCAGCCCTACCACTGATGAGCACACCAAGGCCAGGCTGACCCTATATCAACAACAAGCACTCCAGAGCCAGGTAAAGTCACTGAAGCTGAGCTGAGGCTCCAAAAAGCTGTTAAAAAGTGATGAAAGCAGTTGTAGGGGCTGTATTTACTCTATTCTAAGAATTTTATAAAAAGTGTTCCTTCAGATTTTTTAGGAACAACAAAATCTTTGCTGTACACAAAAGCTTTTCAAGTACTCCTTTACAGTATTCAAAGAACTGGCCTTATCATGTACTGATTTTGAAAATTATTATAATAGGGGAATTACAGCTGTGTAAAGGAGGTAGTAGCAAGTCCTCAAAATGTTCTTATTGATGAAATTTCTTAACCTCATTTCATTTTGTTTGTTCGTTATATGACGTCACGCCAGTTCCCAAAGTTTTAGGTTTAGTTCTCAGGAGCCCCTTCTGGTCCTCTGTAGAATTAAACAAAATAACAAACAAAGATGAAAGTAAAGTATATTTATGCCATCCAGGGTATCGTTTTACCCTTGTTGAACTGACTTAATAGAAATTCTTGTTTACTGAGAAAATGCTGAGTGTCTTCTACTTATTTTTTAGGTAAGAAGCTGAAATGTTTGGGAATGACTGGAATGGATTAAAGACTAGGGTTTTAACATGCCCTTTTCTTGGTGATTCCATAAAATAACTGATGTGAGTGTTATCACCACATGAGTCTTGTTTCAATTGAAAGTACAGTGTATTTCAGTGGTTCTTAACCTGGGTTCGATCGAACCCCAGGGGTTTGATGAGTCGGTCTCGGGGGTTCGGTGGAGCCTCTGCTGAGGAAGTAAAGACACACTTGTGTAAAGTCGTGATGACACCCTGCTTTGCCATCACTTAATACAGTGGATCACATTAGATTGCTTAGCCAATCAGTGGCAATTAAGCAGCATAAAATCAGTGGGAGAAATAGAGGCAGGGGATAAAATCTTCCTTTTAGCATTTCTGCCAAGAAGTAGTAGTTCAAAATGCTGCAGCGGAGGAGCACTGATTGAAGGAGCTTCACTCTCAGCATGGATTTGAACTTGTGTCTTTAATTACTCCAGCAAAGCTCACAGTTTTTTATCAAATTCTGTAGCTTTCAAGCTTTCTGTAGCTTTGCTTAATCTGCTCTTTAGTCACATCTTTTTGGGCTTCCTACTGCCTCTAGTTGTATGGGTGTGGTAACACAACTAATATAATTACATTACTAAATCAGATTACTGCAAAGTCTTTATTATTTATTATTAATTTTTCATTCTCTTAAGAATGTAGAGCTATTAAATAATCTAAACAAGACTGTAAAGTTGTTCCAGTTTCTCTCGATGGCCAACCTGTTGAAACTGTGGCAAATTTTAAATACCTTGGGTCGTTCCTGGACAGTCAGCTCAATTTTTGCTGAAAACACTTTTGAAGAACTGTTTTCAGAGACTCTACCTTTTAAGAAGACTTAGTGATCTTGGGGTGACCCAACTAGACACTAGTTGGGACACCCCTATGTCTTGAATTTGGGCAAGAAAAAAAAAATATTTTATTTATCACTACAGAAGGGTTCAGTGAATGTGCATATGAAACTGGTGGGTTCGGTACCTCAAAAAAAGGCTAAGAACCACTGGTATATTTATTAAGCTGAGCATGTGCTTAAAGTATTAGTTTATAGTCAAAATTTAATTTTGCCACATCTTCTGAGTATGTTTTCTCTAATCTTTTGGATTTCTCTCAAATGTATCTACTATATTAACTTGTAAAGGGAATTCAAGACTATATAATTTTTAGCTGCTTTATCCATGCATTCCCTACAAATAAATTCAGATGTTACAAAGTTAATAATGATGTCCTGACATTTTATTGACAATACTTTTTTAGGCCAAACAAAAAAAAAATCTAAATCATCTTTGACTATAACAGCATGGAAAAACCTTTAAAATTTCATACATTTCTGGTCATTTCTGTACCACTGACTTTGCTTACAAGCAGGTGCAGCACAAATTCGCAAATGTTTATGGATCACATTATAGTGTATTTAGGAGCATCCAAGTACGCCGTACAATGGCAACATTAAATATCTGAATGTTCTAAGACATCTAATCCCAAATTGCAAACCATCCTTAAATCAGGTGTCATTGCCACTCAGTAAACGATTGAATCCATTTAATTTTGTCACATTTGGTAGAATGTATCCATTTTTGGGCTAAATTGTAATATGGAAAATGAAAATTCAACTACTTTTATGTGCCTTTTCTTCCTTCCAACTTCATATGTGTCAGCTGGGTGTATTTTTAGCCCTAATCTCAAAGATCATAAGAATAATGGAAACCAAGGATGTTTTATTTTTATGTTGACACATCGTCATATATTTGCACACTTGAAACACCAGTTAACATGGTAGTTTGATGGAATATGTGGAATTTATCTGAAAGGGAAGACAATCCTCATCTTCAAAATAGTGTGCACCCATTACAATTGTGGGGTCATTTCTTGGCGTAACAGTTAAAAAGTTACATTATTGAGAAGTGCAAAATCAAAGACCTTGCCAACCTTATCTAAAAATAATTGTTGCAAAATGTTATGTCATCCTGTAGATCATAATAGTTATGAAACACAATATATGTAAGAGTAAGATCATCAGAGATGTTTTTTTACCGCTGGGGTGTATAAACCTTCAACGATTCAGTACTCTAGAAATTCATTTTTATAAGATTACTTTCAATTTCTTTCAAATTGAATGTACGTTGTCTCATAAATTATTAAAACTCTAGAGTATTCAACAAACTGTATCAGAGCTGACACTAATTTTCTTGTACCTGTACGTCTTCTAACAAACTTCACTCTTGTTTCCTGTTGTCTTGTCCTGTTGTTTGTCTTTATGTGTCTCCTTTGTCGACCTTGGTCTCTTGTTGCATCCTTTCTTTGTTTCCTCTCTTCCTTGATATTTTTCTCCATTTGAATTTTCTTCTTTTCTTTTGGTCCCACTTTGTTGAATATTTATTCTGTTTTGTGCACATTTATTTACGTTTTCCGTTATTCCTCCACCGCTGTATACACTGGTTAAAAACATTCTTGGATCACTTGGATGTTTTGGTACACACTTTATTTTTATGTTTTTGGGGGTTTCTTCTCTTTATTTGTTCCCTGCATCCCTTCTCATCTTGTTGTTTTCCCAAAACCATTCCTCTTTGTTTTTGTTCACTTTCCTGTCTGCATTATCACCTTGTCCATCTGTGTCCTTCTTCCTGTATTTTCCTCATTCTCATTCCTGTCCATCCAATATTCTCACTTAATTGGGCAAATCTATTATCTGTAATTTTCCATTTATTGTCCATTTTCCAATTAACCTTCTCAATGTCACATCCCATCAACTGTTCATTGTGCATCCCATTATTTCCTCCTCAAATGGTCTCCATGTTTTGTTTTGTTTTGTTTTTTTGGCCTCCACACATTTTCCCACCCTTCGTCCCCCCTCTGCCCTTTCTCTCTCTCTTTTCAGCTGGCAGCCTTACAGCAAAGCTCTTTGCTTCGGAAGGTTAAGCGAACCCTGCCCAGCCCTCCTCCAGACGAGACTGCTACATCTGCTCACTTGACCATGATGACACCTGCCCAACAACAGATCTACTTGTCCTCCGTGCCCAGCCTCAAGCCCAGCTCAAGGTCTGGCCTGGCTGCTAAAGCCAGCCTCCTCAAAGATCTCACCCACGAGCTGAAGGTCGTGGAGCAAGAGTCTACCAAGCTTAGAAAGCAACAAGCTGAACTGGAGGAGGAAGAGAAAGAAATTGACGCTAAGCTGAGATACTTGGAACTGGGAATTCATCAGAGGAAAGAGACGTTGGTAAAGGAGAGGGAAAGAAGGGACATTGCCTACCTAAGATGTATGGGGGACACCAGAGACTATATGTCTGACAGTGAGTTGAATAACTTGCGTTTAGCAGCTGCTGCTGCATCACATGAGGCAAATGGACTACTAACAACCAGACCAAGCACTGCTCCACTTAGCCAATTTACCAGTGACCTCAACACAGCAGCCCAGTACCCACCAACCTCATCCTTCCTCTCTTGTCAATATCCCCAGAGCCAACCACCAGCACCATCTCAGCAATCAAGTGTGCCATACCAGTCATCCACGTTCAACCAGCCTCCTTACCCAACAGTGTCGCAGTCACAGGCCCTGCCACAGCCCATGACCCTTCAGAGTCATCCCCCTCCTCCTGGACCTACCTTTCAACCTCAGACATCCTATCCTTCCCACACCTATCCACAAGCTCAGCCCCCATATCCCCAAACTGATATGGGGCTACCATCTGCACCTCAACCTCAGCCTCCAGCAGGGCCCACAGGTTTTGGACCTGCACCACCTGGTCAGCCACCATACCCCACCCACAGCTCACCTTATCCCAGCGCTGTGTCCCCCTACCCCACCCAGACGACTCCATATCCTGGGCAGCCCCAAGCTGATATTCTTACAGTTCACCCTGGAAGACCCAGACAGACAACACTTGCTGAACTTGAACATAAGATGCCAACCAACTATGAGACTATCAGCAACCCGACAGTTGTGGTCACAACCACAGCCCAAGATGCTACCTTTTCCAGTGCAGCCCCAGCCTATGGTCCGTACACGGGAACAACCACAATGGCAAGCTCCTATGGGCCGTATGGATCTATACCTGTTTCCAGCAGTTATGGTGGTTACTCCACAGTACCTCCAAGCACTTATGGTCCATATACATCAACCCCAGCTAGCTCATATGGCCAGTACACAACAACTACTGCTAATACATATGGCTACACCACAACCACAGCCAGTTCTTATGGACAGTACACTTCAACAGTTTCCAATGCCTATGGGCACCCTGTAGACAGTCCTTCCACCTACAGCACAGCAGAAGGAATGTATGGGTCTCCTGGTTTAGAACAAAACCTTCCAAGGAACTACATGATGATCGATGATGTGAGCGAGCTGACGGCAAAGGACGGGCTGGGCACGACAGCAGGGGACATGATGCATCATGGCAGTAGCGGGCGTTACCCTGGCGACATCCATGGCCATGGCAGCACATCTGGCAGCACGGCGCGTGGGGGAACTGGCAGCTCCCCCTACGGCAGGGGACCCGAGGAGGAAGCAGCGATGCAGGATGAGCTGTACGACCACCACGGCAGGGGTAAGAGCAGCTACAGGCACGGACCTCTAGGGGGCAGCAGCAGCAGCGTGAGCGCTAGCATGGGTGGGGGATCCCCCTATTTCTATGACTACGACTACAAACTTGCCAGCATCCGCTCCGGGGTACAGAAACCTTTGGCATCCTCCAGAAGCCTTCTGGCCCCCGCTGTCATGTCCTCCAAGCGCAGCAAGCACAGGAAGCTGGGGACTATGGAGCAGAAAATTTCAAAGTTTTCCCCAATAGAGGAGGCTCGAGATGTTGAGGCAGATTTGGCCTTCTATTCTGCAGGTGAGGCTTACCCCTCATCTCACATTCGAGGGCGCCAGCTGATCGAGGATTATGGTTTCAAGAGGAGTGCTTTTGATGGCACCAGTGGCACAACTCATGGAAGTCGACACTATGGTATGATGGTGGATGAGGACGATCGGATTTACTACACCTCAACTGGCCGCTCCCGCTCCCATGGCTACGGCATGGACAAGATCTCAGCCAGAGATTACCATAGCTATCGAAGCAGATCCTATGAGAGAGACGACCGTTCCTACCGTTCTGGCTACAGAGGACGCCATCCAACTCGGCAATACTCTGAGGAGGAGAGCCCACTCAGTCCTTTGGGGAAATTCATGGGTTCTGGGAGATCTTCAAGCTTAGGTCGTGACCCATATGACGGTCGTAGCAGTAGATATTATTACTATTATGGCAATTATGGTTCCAGTCACTCGCTGCCAGATGTTCAAGACCATATACGGGACCTTCCCCGGACACATGTCTACAAATCGGATGATACATACATTATTGATGATTATCATTGTGCTGTGTCTGACAGTGAAGGTAATTGTGGGAACTAAATTCCCACAGTCTCACTACCTACTACTGCTCCCACCGTTTATCTAAACGTCCCCCACCCACCCAGAAGCTAGCTTAGCAAAATAATAAAAAAAGGACAGAGATAGTCGTTGCATGTCAGTGTTTTCTTCGTCCTGAGAGTTACTTGGAGCTCTATAAGTCGTGGACTGCTGTCTGTCTGTCTGCCTGCCTGTCCGTCCTTCCGCCTGTCCGTCCAGCCGTTTCTTTGTTCGACAGTCGCATGGTTCTTCAGCGTGGTCGTCTTTGTCTTCACAACACTGACAGACTTAAGAGGTCTTTGCACGACAGCAATAGTTTTTTTCTTCAACATGTTATTGGCTCTGTTGCACTGTTAATGTGTTTTGATATAAAAAGTTTATGTCAACACTGCAAAATTTTGTCCAGACAAAGTTTTCTATATTCCATTTGCCAAATTAAGCTTTGTTTAAAAGTCTTCCATAAAAAAAAAGCAGAACAATACTGACTGTTTGAGGAGAAAAGTTTTAACTGATTAGCAAGTTTCCTTGAGTGGTCAGTGAGTAAAGATATGTAGCAAAAAGATCTGCTGTATTAGACAGTTTTGCAGTGTTTAACTTGTCTTGTACTTGTGGAGTAAATCTGTGCATGAGTGTAAAATTTTACTTTTTGCCTTTCTTTCTGTGTCTTCCCCTACCTATTTCTTTTATTTATTTATTTTTTGCATGCGGTTGGTCTTCCTTCTGCCCTTTTCCTTCTTACAGCCTGCATGCCGCTCTCTCCAAACGACATGGAGATTGATTGTGATCTGCTCTCGGTTTCCAAAGCCTACCATCTGGGCCAGGAAGAAACTGACTGGTTTGAGAAACCACGCTCCAGTTCTCGACACTACGGCAGCAGCCACTCTGGAAGAAGTCGGCATGGTGTCAAGCACACCTATCATGATTATGATGAACCTCCTGAGGAGGACCTGTGGCCGCAAGATGAGTACAGCCATGGTGGGCGGCATTCATCATCACGTGACCACAGGCACCATGGCACCACTAGCCGGCACTCTTCCGCCCGTCACTCAGATGAGCCGAGATCCTCGAGGTCATCTAAGGGGCATCCCAAAGACCCGTCTATGCGCCATGACCCCTCAGGACGTTCTTCATCTTCAGGAAGGCGTGGTGAGTCCAGGTCTGGAGGGTATCACTCTACCGACTACTCCAGGGATCCGTCTGGACATCATCACGGCCAAAGGTCTTCCAGGCAGGGAGATCCACACAGGTCCTCACGCAGCAAGTCCCAGGGCCAAGTAGACATGCAGGGCCAACCACCAGGTAAACAGAGTGCACCTGTAATATGGATAAAATGGAGCGAACAAAAGTCACTACTTGATAGCTGAAGCTTAGACAATGCCTACATTCATATGTAAATATTTTTTTTAAAAATTAAAAAATACAAAAATAGTTTGGGAAAAAAAGGAAATTAAAGATTTTTCCAGGTTGTTTGCTGTCTACCAAAGTTAATACTTTGTCAAGACTTTGGCTTGATAAGCAAAGGAAACAGATTACATCCGTAAAAAAATCCTTTAAGAATATTTTGTGCAGATCATCCTGGATATATCAACAAGATTGAGGTGAAAGGGAGAAAATTTGCAACTTCATTAATAAATTCTGATTCGATCTCTAAACATTGTTATGATTCCCTTTTAAAAATCCTGTCTGAGGCAATAATATTTAATAGCCTTTGCTGTTGAGATGAATTTTTATGCTTTTTTTTTTACAGTCAACAATCCCCTCAGGGATCAACAATTTTTAATTAACATCGAGTGTAACTTTTCAAAGGATACGTTTTCCCTGAAGGCATCATTGCGGACATGTTCATAGTGTTTTAGTAATTAAATCACCAGTTTGATCTTTGCATACAACCCTTGTTGTTCATTGTTGTCTCACTCCTGCTGCTTCTGCTAAAATTCTTCATTTCAAGAAAAAATTAGCGAAAGAAACCCTTCACTTCTATATGGACTTTATTTCAAAAAGGGACAGATGATCCCATACCGTTTTTTTTATTGTTATTTTTATTTCTGACTTTATATCCTCCTTTGTAATAAGATGAATCAGTTTTTGAGTTGCTTTGGTTTAAAATAAAACACATTTTTACCTTCAAATAGGCTCCTCCAGGTCCGGCAGCAGTACTGGGCGAGCTCAGGGCTCTGCTGGTGGGCCTCCAGGTTCCGGGCGTCTAGGCGGTCCCGGTTCACAGATGGATGGGACCCAAGGACAGAGGACTCAGCTCCAGCAGCAGGCCCAGACAGCTGCAGCCAGACCAGGACAGCCTGGCACAACAGCGACCACAGGCCTTCAGCAGCAGCCACCAGCCCAAGGTCAAGGCATGGGGATGGGCATGGGCATGGGCATGGGTCAGGCCCAGGCCAAACCAGGTCAATTGGGACCAGCAGGCGGGCCGATGGGCCAGGCTCGACCAACTGGTGCAGCAGGAACCACACCGCCCACCATGGTGAGTAAAGGGAATAAAACCAGAGGAGTCACAAACAGCTCACATCTGCACACCGTTTTATGTCGAATTTTCTGTTAACAGTTCCAATTTCACTTTTCTAGCAAACAAGAAAATACAAGAACAGAACTGAATAAAACTCAGGATTGTGCTGTCAGGACAACATGATTATGGAGTGGATATCCTACACTGGTTTTAGCATCTAAGCATTATTAAAACACAATGCCCTGACACCTCTTGTATATATCCTAGAGCGTGAGGACACTTTCCATAGGTTTCCAGTAAGCTTCCAATATTTCAAAATCCTGCATGATCCATTGAGGTTGGAAGTATAAAACAAACTTCTCTTAGTCTTTCAGCCTTCCTGTTCTTATCTGAAAGTCTCATTCTCTCACGCAGAATGAATGAGCCAGAGTCGACATGCAATAAACTGTGTCTCAGTTTCTCTTTAAGATTGCTACAGCTACGCTCCTGCCATATTTTCATTTTAAACACATCACTGATAGTAAAAAGTACTAACTTCTTCGCTCAGCGTCGAAGTTTGTTGGTGCCAGTGCAATCTTGTAAAACATCTAAATACAATCACTGAATGGAAAGAAGTTGATTTTTCTGTTTTTGTTTCCTAATTTCAGATTTTTGTTTAGTTCATATTGCATTTTCTCCTGAGGTAACAAAAGGAACTTTCTTCATCAGATCTGCTTCTTGGAAACCAACACAGCAAGCTGCTTTGCTTAAAGTTTCACTCCTGCTCCTTTAGTCTGCTTTTACGATCATCTCTCCTGTTTTGTTGTCCCCCTATTTCAACCTGCTCCGCTTTTGATAAGAGTTTCCTGACAACAATCCTGTCCCATTTCAGATAGTTTATTGAAATTCTTATGTGCCTCTGCTGGCAGACCTTATCTAACACTGTGATTAACACGGAGAAAGCTGATAACCCAATGCAGCTGATTCACTGTCTGCTAGACGCCCAAGAAATTGGCACTTAAGATTTCTTCCTGCAAAAATCCATTCCTGCATTTACTCCATCAATCCATTCGAAGCTATTTTTCAGGAGTGTGAGACTGTGATGATTACACTTTAAATAACATCCAGAACAGGCTGATGATTTTGGTTTTAGCACATCTGAATACTGTCTATATTCACAAGATGCCGTCCAAAATGACCCAAGATCTTCTCATTTACTGCATCTTCTTTGCACTTTTTTCTCTTCTGCTTTATTAATTTAATTAGATGCCAATGTGGGGTACAAATAATGCCTGAAATCTGTAGGTTAATATTACTAAACTGACTGCATATTTCTGACATGTCAATATTTTTGATAGAGAGCAGTCATGTTGGAATTTCACATCAGACTTGATGTAAAAGTTTCTTGTGGAAAGTTCAACTTCCAAGTTCAAATTAAATGCATTATTAATTAGCACAATAGTGTGATGAGACATAATTTATATTTTGGACATTTTTATTTTGTATTCATTACTAAAATCTAGCCCCTCATTCTACACTTTGTATAAGAGGCCTAGGACCTCATCTATGAAGAAATTATTGCTTGCAAGACTCTGACATTTTAAAGGAATGGATCTGATCTTACTCAATATATTTGCCGGGGCGTGTGTAATGTGCCAGCTTGATGGTGAGGGAAGCTGTACTGTGAAACTTACCAAAAATGATGTGCGCTGTAAACAACTATACCACATTGCAAAGAGAGAAGTGCTGAGTCAAATTACATCTTTGATATAATTTGAAATGTTATAACTTTATTTGCTCAATATTTGGAAGCATGTCCAACGCATGGTTCCATTCACTTCCCTCTCTGCCATTGCCTCGCTATTGGCAATGGCATAACAACAGAGAAAACCAACGTCATCGTTCACAACTCCTCCTTCTGTCCACTGATTGACCCGGTTGAAACTCAGCTGGAGGAATTGAGCTCAATGGGAGAAATCTCACAAACAGCACTGAAGGGAGATGAGAATTCAGTGGAATTTGGTTGAAAAGAAACAAACCAGTCTAAGTAAAATTTAAATTAACCACTAATGCTAACAGGTCAAGCAGCTACTAACTAGCAGTAGTTGTGTTGCTAGCATGGTAAGGAACATTAACAGAAAAGTAGGTGATAGATTGTTTGATTTTTTTTGCAAACTAAACATTTTTGCTTTGAAGCCTTTGTCTGGTAAGATGGATGTTAAAATGCATTCCTTCTGGCTATTATAATTGATCATATATCATTTTATATATTGCAAGAACTAAGAAGGCCAATTTAGAATTTTGTTTGTCTTTGTACATTCAGTATAGTTGATACCCAAATAAACCTTACAGTCCTGGAGATCAGACCTTATTTAGCAGAAATGACAGTTTCCAGGTGTGAAACTCCCTCTTTACTCATTCAGGTCTCAGTAAGCTATCACTGCTTAATAAATGAGTGTCTCATTTTGCCATCACTTTTTCCTAATATGTGTATTTCTTTTACTATTCTTGGCTGTCTCGCTGTGACAAAATCTGATTACTGTCTTATTCGGCTTTTGTTTGAGTGAACAGATGAATGCTGGATCCTTATGATTCCAGTTTGTCACCCACATTCAGATTACATAACATGTTTTTCTCTCCCACAACCACAGATTTACTGCTAAATTTACCTAAACAGCAACACTTGTCTTTTTTTTTCTTCTTCTATGCAGACAAAGATCGACACGCCTCCTGTAACGGCGATTGGGGCGAAAGCGGCACCCGTCATGGCCTCGAAGGCAGGCCAGCCCCCGCTTACAGGAATAGGTGATGCTCAGTCACAACACACATGCACGTAAAATCCCATTACTCACCTGTTGTCCACTATGCCTTAATTATGTTATTATTGTTTTATGTTCTTCTTAATCTGAGGTAAATCTGAGGATTATCCCTCAGTATGAAAGCCTGAGAGTGTTAGGTTATTACATAATTAGCTACTGAAATAATGGTTGATGAAGGTTTTGAGATATTTTTATAAAACTGCAAAATGACTGAGCTGAATGCCTTTCATTCATCAATCTCACAACGCCGCCTGGAGTAGACTAAAACTTTAATTTTATGCAGTAAAAAGTCTGAATTTTATTGCCACTTACTCGTTTGAATTTAACACCTCAGAGAGTAACGAGACTCCATTTTTACGTATGTAAAGTGGCCAAAAGGAATCCCCCCAAAAGTGCAATATAATATTAATATGTAATATTTGTCAAATCTATATCAATATAAAAGCTCAACTGTAGTATTGGCTCAAAGACAAGCAGGATAGTTCCTGAGAAAATTACTTCAAACTCATTAACATCTCATTCCTTTCATTTCCTTTCTGTTTCACATGCAGCACATAGAGTACAACACTCTGAGCAGCACTTACTTCTTCCTACCTGGACTACGTTTATTTCTCTGCCCTCTCTCCTCTGTCTTTCTACTGTTTAGGCTCCAAGGCAGCTCCGAGACCCGGCGGCATCGGCAGTGCAGCAGCAGGTCAGCCTGGCATGGAGGGAGAAGGAATGTTTTCCAAGATTCTTCCGGGCAGCGCTGCTGAGCAGGCCGGCAAACTGGGAGAAGGTACGGCAGCCTGCTGAAAACACATGGCAAACATGGGGGGGCTTATTGAGTTGTTATTACTGAAATTAGAGTCTTTTAAGATATACAAAGTTACCTGAATGAACAGAGCCTCAGAGGCTTTCAAATTTCTTTGCCTGATATTTCTTTTCTTGCCAAAACAATTCAACAGTGAGGAAACTTTTCTACACATTAGTTCATTTTGTTAAGCTACATCTCTAAAGAGCTCAATTTTACAACAGCTTCATCACTGTGATGGGGGAAAACAGTCTGTCACAAAAAAACAAAAAAACAAGCTGCTGTCACAACATGGGCGCAAATATAAAGAAATAAAACACATTTTATGAAACATTACCTCCTTTCAAATGTGCAATGTTGTTAATGAGATGAAGGGTGTACAATGGAAGTGCTGTTGCTTCTGGACACTGAACAGTACATGTTTCTACGATGTTACATTCTTTTACTATTTATTTATTGACTATTCCCCCATCAGGAGGATGACAGTATGATGCTCGATATGAGTCTGTGAGTGGCACCAAGGGGTCAGTTAAGACAAAACAAGCTGATGCTAAAGCATCAGACAAGCCAAAGAGTGACGCTAATCACCTACACCTGCTTATCTTCAGGCGTCCCTGACGGTGATCAGTGATCTGACAGAGCGTTAGCAGCAGCTCCTCAAGTCGTATTGGTGACCGTTTAAATTCAAAAGCGTTGATGTTACACTGTGGGGTTTTTTGTTTAATGTTTGAAAAGTCAGTTTTAACTCATTTATCAAACCCCTTTTTTTGTTTACTCTTCCTGCAGCTATCTCTGGCTTTGGCAAGAAATTCACGTCCTTCTTCTGAGGTGACACAAATACGGTAATTTCTGTTAATTCACATGGAAAATAAGTCATATAAAATTGAATATTTCATGTAATATTTTTTGTTGTTTGTATTCTACGGTGACTTTATTTTTACAAGTCCTGTTTTAGAGGCCCTCCGACTTGTACACGAGGCAAAAATGAGGTGTTTTTTGCGTCAATGACTCCTGAGAGAAGCGTCAGGAAAAGGTTTCTTTAGAGTGCATCGGGTTTAGGAATAACTTTCATGAAGGTTTGATGGATTGCTGCAGTGTGTTGACTCTTGCTGACTGTGAAGAGGCAGGGGGATCAAAGCAGTTTACCCAGACTGCTCTGGGTTTGGTCCTCGTCTGTTTGTTTCTCTCTCTCACTGTTACTTTCGGCCTTGACTTCTCTGCATATGCAGGGTGGGAGATTTAGCACAGACGGTAAGAACTTGTTTCCACCATGAAATGCCAAACAAACTGTGCGCCATCGCAGCCGGTTATGGGCTTTGATGATGAGGGTTGTGAACTTTAGGAATTGCTTTTTAGGCTTGAGGCTTGGAAAGAATTACTGGTTCTAAATGTTTAAGTCCCAGTACAATAAATGTTCGCGTCACAATTTGCAGGCCCGCTTCTTACTGCTAAGCTTGAATAGCTGACAGCTTTTTAAAAAAAAAAAATCTGCACTGCCGTTAATGGGTTTGCAACATGAGACTTGCATGAACTCCTAAAATACTGTTTTTAAATAATAATGATAATGTGTTTGCAGGATTATGAAAAATATCATAAATGAAGTCATGAGGCCTCATACGAGAAAAACCTGTGAAGTTCCCCCTGCTTTTGTTTTCCCGAAAAAAGAGAAAGGAAGGAGAGAGAGGATGATGGCTGAGAGGAGAGCGGAGCATTCTGGTGAGTACTTTAAAAAAAAAAATCATTTGAAACTTTTAAGTTGGGATTTGTTTGGAACTCCTTTTTGGTTGTTGTTTATGAATCAACATACTTTATTGCTTATTACTTGATAATGGTATGTATTCAAATCGATTTTTACATTCGCAACCATAAAAAAAGAGATAACTTTCGACTGGAGTTCATGTTTTCAAGGACAGTGAAAACAATTTGGTTTTTACTAGGTTCTGAAAGCATTGAAATGTAATGACAAATTTACAAAAAATATCAAACATCATTTGTAGAAAAATTCAAAACAAGTAAAGTCTGTAGAAGTTTTCCAGCCCTTACAAAATCCACGGAGCAAAGACCTCAGAAAACCAGTTGTTGCAATGGATGTCCGTTTTTCTCACCGTCGTTTTATGTGGTGACGATAATTTACAAATGTAAAATGTTTAGGCACAGCTACCAATCTCCTCAGCGACATTCCAGCAAATTCTTCCAAGATCCAGATGTGTGACTCTCCAAGAAAGTGCAAAACAACTCCAGAGCTTCAACTCTCCTTAGCAAAATAGGTTTTAAAATTTGTTTGCCTCATTTCATGCTCTTTTGGTTTAAGCTATATACAATATTTTGTTGTCAAACAAAACTCTTTCACCTGCCAACATCTGCTCAGACGTTACATTTGTTCCCATAATCACATCATGCCACCTATGTAATCTGGTTTGTGTTATGATGATAAGCTGTGATTAGTGTTGATATCTTTCTGATCTGTTAGAAGACGCAGGTTGACCCGTCATCCAGTAAAGTGCTATCAAATCAAAGCTGCATTATGTGAGTAATAACAGCTAAAAACAATAATTTGGCCATCTAACACTGATCGAAAGCGTTCTAATATACTCGAAGGAAAACGCCACACCACATTGAAGCATCAGGAGTCCTGGCGTTCCACAAAAAAGATTTATATCCATTTGTTGAGCTTAATTAGTTTTCCAGAAGCCAAGTTAAACTGGAAGTTTCCTTTGTGAGACTCTAATCCTGCTTTGTAATTTAATCCCCAGTTGTGGGTTTACAGACCTAAACGGGGTGGGGGGAAGAGACTTTGACTAAAATATATCTGCCTCTTTTTGCAGCCAAAACAGACTGGAATCCTCTGGATGCTTCATGTCTCAGATCTGAGCATACAAAGGCAGAGAGAACACTCTGATCTCTCTGACAGGCCAGACAGTAAGTTACTTTTACCTTGGAAACATAAATATCTGACAGGATATTTTAAGCTGCAGAAATCCAAACTTTGTGACCTCGATTTTTTTTTTCTTCCAATTTTACTTCAAGAGGTAGCTTCTGTGATAACCTACGAGGCCAGAGAGTTCTTTATTTAGTTATATTTTTATTACATGATTAGGCTACAGATACATTTTACACATTAGAATATTGTGGAATTTTTTCTCTCATTTTAGAAAGAGAAAGTCATATTGTTTAGAGTGAATATTTTTAAGTCTTTATTACTTAATTGTGTAATTGTGGTTATAGCTAACAAAAAATTCGGTATGTCTAAAAATAGTGAAACTGTCATAGAAAACTGATGGTGTCAAACTCCAGTCAACTACTTAACAAGCAAATGTTTCCTGAGGCTCTCAGTCTGGCTCAGTAGGCGAAATGAGGAAATGTGCAAATGTCCAGAAGACACAATATTCATTTTTTCAATGTACCTGTATATTAAGATACAGACCAAAATATAAACAAAAACATGAGTGAGTTATGTACCAACACTGGGCTGAAACACCACTCAGAAAAGAAGAACCATTATTCCAAAAGTCACATAAAAAGAAGAGTGTAGAGTAGAGTGTATTTTTTTTTTTTTTTGCTGCAGGAGGGACTGGTGCAAAAAAAGAAAAAAAATCTATCAAGAGGAATGGACACTATGTGGAAACATTGAAGCAACCTCAACATAAAAATTAAAATCAAGAAAATGAGTGGGTTTTGCAGAAGGACCATGACAGTTTGACCCAAGTCATACACTTTTAAAGACAACACTGGTAATTTTAGAATTCAGCAAATACAAATAATCCTGGTCATTTTAGATGAACTAACACAGGAAAGGTTTCGGTTGATTTAATGCCAGACAGGGAGGAAGAACGGACAGATGTTGCAAAACACATCCAACAATTGCGTGACTGTATTTTTTTTTCTTTTATATTTGTTTTACCTTTTCGACATACTGATCCCTAAACAGACATCTCTGCAGGTTTCTTTAATCAGACATGACAGGATGTTCTGTGTCGCAAACTGTAAGGAAAAGCAGCAGAAATGGCTGCGTTGCTCTGCCTTGATAACAGTGGCTTCTGAAGCCTTTGATGCCGCAGCGGATGAAGGGCAGGCCTTGAAGTTGCCGATTTATTTCACTGTGTGAATTCAGTGTTGCACTGAGCGTGTTTCTGCTCGGTGCAGCCATGCAGCGCTTAACTGCCTCATGTTGCTGCTGTGGCAGGATCTCTCTCTCTCTCTGTCTGTCTGTCAATCCTCCCACACACTACTCCAACTTTCAAACATTTTTCTCTTCCTCTCCTCCATTTCCCATATAGACTCTTTCTCTCTCTCTAAGATCCATACTGTATTTTTTTCCTTTTAAGATCTTCCCTTGTTCTGCCTGAATACTATGGTTATTTTCTTCTCTCTGAAAATGTTGTCGTCTCTACATACTTTGTCCTTTTTAATTTTATTTCTTGTCATCTTCTTTGTGTTATTTTTGTTTACCATAAAGAGAGATTATGTCTGTACGTTAAACCTCATCCCAGTGTTTTTCGTGGAGGATGTTCCTTACAGAAACTGGCTTTGGGTGTTTGCTCCCATTCAGTCAGAAAAGCATTATGTAGGTTGGCTTCTGATGGCCTGACTCACTGCTCCACTTCAGCCCCTAAAGGTGTTTGAAGAAGCTCTGATCAGAGCCTTGCAGATGTGTTTTCAACAATGAAAACGTTTTCTTTCTTTTCCTTTTTCTTCCTGTCCTCCATCCTGCTCGCCACGCCACCCTTCGACTTCGACTCTACGCAGCGAACCAGTTTTGTTTGTGTGCGGTTTTGTTTTGTCATTCGAATGTGGCTATGTGCATCGCTGTCCGTGTTCCAGTGCGCGTTATGCAAAAGCCCCCCTAGGGTCCTGTGTTAAGTGCAACACATTAAGTTTGGTGATTGAACGCATGTTTGGAGACGCTAAACCCGGGTCACACACAGATTGGGAGGGAAAAACATGAGTTAAGTCATTTTATGGTAAAAAAAAGTCCTGATGGGAATCAGGATAGAAAAACTCTTTATTCCCATTTAACTGTTATTTTATAACCACAAACTTTGATGTCTTCCACTGGGGTTCAATGAAATAGAACAAAAGAAATTAATACAAGGTAAAGTAGTCCGTGTCAGCCTTTCAAAGATCTGTTCCTAGCAAAACTGTCTGATGATAAATGTATTTCTTCAGCAATCTTGTTACAGTGCCATTGCATCACGGCTTCTGAAGTTTTTTTATTTTATTTTTTGGAGCAGAATTTAGAATGGAAATGATTGTTTGCTGTTTGACTTAATCCAGGATCAGGTGGCTGGCAACTTGTGTTTTTCTCTTGTCCTGATTATGTCATACATGAAGTTTGCATCCAAACAAATAACAAAAGTCGCAGCAGCGTTAGAAATGACTCCATTTTTCCTCCTGATCCAGGACCTGCTTTCATAGTTTTCAATTACGCCACCAAAAGTTTGAATGATGCTGAAAATGTTCAAGTTTAGAGTTTATAAATCAAGGTGATGCTCTGAGTCTCTGGTTTTACGTCATAAACTGGTGCAGGGTTCAAGACCCTGAGGTTCATCATATTATCGTAAATATCTAAGGCTCTGTGCGATTTGTTTGTCCTTTTAAAGCCTTGATGGCTGTGAGGCAGCCATGAAGTCCCAGAGAACACAAGTGACGTTTCTCTCGCGTCGTCTGATTCAGCACCACAACATGCGTCCTTCACATTACGTCCCCAAAGGAGCCGCGTCAGCAGGCTGACAGGCTGAGTTTCTGTGGCCTCATCTGTTTGCTTACCACAGCCACTTTCTGCGCATTTTAACATGGACGTTATAATGCGAAGCTATTTATTCCACATTGCCACAGCACTTTTTTTTTGACTGCATTTACATTCTTTTTTTTATTTCAAGAAACATCAGTTTGAATGGAAGGTATTACAGATGAAAGACTCTGATGAAACATACATTAAATGAAGGCGGGTAGTTATGTGCTTTGTTTACACATGTAACAGGGATGATTTTATCCAACAAATCATCAGAGCTGCATCTGCCGAAGACAAGAAAATCTGTGATTAACTCAGATGGGAGAGAGAGAGTAAAAAATGGCAGGTGTGAAAAATCTAAAACAAATCAGAAGAAATTCACCTTAAATTATATTCACAAAACATGACATATTGCAACCCAAATCAAACCCGATTTAACAACTGTGTCAAACACAGTTTTAAATAGTCTTAAGAAACAGAAAGATAACTCTTCAGCAGTAAACCTTTAAAGAACATCCTGCTGAAATTGCAGCACGTAAGGATGGATGAATCTTGATGGATTCTACTGAAAACCTTTGCATCCATCTACATACTGTGCTTTATTATTTTTCCTAAGAAAGAAATAACAATTTGAAAATTTGCAGATTTCAAACATTTTACTCAAAATGTCAATGGCAGAGTTTCATTAATAGCTATTTCTATATTGTAGTTCTATGTATAAAATATGTAGTGCAGTTATGGGCTCAGACACCATCTGGTGGACAATTTGTGTACTGCAACTCGTGTTTGTGACCGAATGATGTTGTACATTCCTAATGGGAAGAAAGGATTTTTTTCCCCAGTCTGACTACGTATGGAGAAGGAAAAAATAAATTTGAGCATCAGAAACGTTTACAAAACCTACAAATGTAATTTTCCAACAGCAACTTTCTCAAGATGTCCTCCTTTTGCCCCATCTGCTACATCAAGCTTAATAATCAGCTTAATAATTTAAGCAGATATCTCTGAATATTTGTACACAGATGTTTAAAACCAGGGAAAATATCTTAAAATTTGAGTGTGGAAGGAAGGAAATGGAAAACGAGTTTGGACTCTGACAGAGGATTTTGCTGGTGTGCAAATGTGTTCAGGGAAAAAATGAGAATCGTGTTTGATTTTCACTGTTTACTTGATCTGATGCACCAGTATCATTGTTTGAGGGGAGCACACACTCTGAGCAACTCACGTTACAAAAATGTTGTTTGTTTAAAGCCGAAAATGTCAACATTTACAGCTCACGCATAGGCCATGACAGAAGAAGGTTAAAATTAATGTCTGCTTAATGTGGCTCTCGCTCGCTTTCTTGCAGCCTGACTGAACCATATAGTTTATTTTAAACACCTCAATGATGCTGAAAATGGCTAAGCTCTTAACTTCTTCACTCTTTAACAATTTCCACATTGGGTCACGTTATATGACCTGATTGTGCTTGTATAGAGTTTTCTCCGAATGAAAAAAAATAAATACATTTTTGAGTTTACATCCGACCGATCACCAGTCGAGAATATTTAGAAAAAAAAGTTGTCTGATTCCACACAAGTTGATTTTTTTTTGTAGTACATTTCAATTTACACTCAGTGTATCTTCAGCTCTATTTAGATATCTGTTTCTGACATTCACAATAATGTTTATTCATTTACTCATGAATAAACATTACAAGTAAACAGATTATTTGTAGAGAGATTCAATCATTAAAATATTTTAGGTCAGTTTGAGTTTTTTTATTTATTTATTTTTTTACTAATTTCTCATTTTCCTCCTTTAGATCAATTCCAAGCCCGAGCCAACATCCATCTTCAGAAGGATTCCTATTGTTATGCAGCTTCTCTCGGAAAACCTGCAGCAGCTACAAACATCTTCACCCCTACATGAAAACAGAGCATCTGCTGGCTGAAAGTGACAGCAGAAGAAACAACCATACGACCGTGATCACCCTCCCTGCCAGCAGGGGGAGCCGACGGCCGCATTTGTCCACAAGAGCTGCTTTCATCCCAACTTCCTGTCGGAGGTGATAGCTTGGTTTTTCAGTCCTGTGCTCAATCTTGGAGGAATTTAAATCACCTTTCCTCTTTTCTTTTGCCGAAGTAAACAATGAGCAAAAAAAAGTGAAAACTCACAGAGGCATCACAGGTTTTTCTTGTACGAAAGTCATCTCGTTTTACCACCAAATACTGACGAGGAAATCATCGAAACGTCACTATGAATGAAACAAAAGACGAAGAAGCGGCGGTCGACACAGCCCAAGCATGTCGCCACGCCTTTATTTTATTTATTTTTTATTTTTTTCACCCTCTATCGACATTCCAGATGGGGAACTGTGCCCTTCTTCTTCACTTCTCTTGCGTTTCTTGAATGCTAGCTCTTCTTTCTTTCTGCACCCCACTGCAACGATTCACAACTCGCCATGTCTTTAAACAAGAGTAGTGTGGATTTCAACTAACAGAAAACATGGGGATGCATGGAACTTTATAACCAAGACCTTACACTGTTTCATCATTATGTAACTGAGGCCATAAAGATATCTGAGCTTAAAGGCGTAAATAATAGCAAAGAAAGGTTAATTAAGCAACACACAAGGATCTGGCCATGGAAATAAGAAGAGCATTTAGTTTATTTTCCATTTTTTTTATTATTAGTTTTTATTTTATGTTGTTTTTCTTAAGAAAATTGTATGACTAAGTGAGGCAAATGAAGCAGTGGGGTTACTTTCTAGCCAATTTAAAGCATTAAGACAATATTTACTATCAATATTTACTACTATGGAGATTTGCCACATAAACTGATGTTTATGTGGCAAATCTCCAAAATGCTCCACAATTTTGGCTTTTAGTTAATATGCATTTGTGTGTTTTTTTTTCTTCTGTGTCAATTACCTGTTTTTTTTATGTTGCAGTTTACCAATATCGCCTTAATTATTTCAAATGTATTATTATGTCGGTAGGTGAGCTGGAGCCACAGCCACAGAGGTTAATTTCTATTTTTTTACCTTAACATTGTTTTTCTTTTGTTTTGTTTTTTTATATGATATGATATGATATGATTTTATTTATTTTCTAGCGTTTTGTTACATTGAACTAGGCTCCCCTCCCCTTGACAATTTTCAGACTCTTTGTTCCTATCAATAATTATGAAAGCAATAGAGTAAGAGGTAAGAAAGTGAATAGCACAATTTTGTGTCATTTTGCAAAAATGTGTTGCCTTCGTTTGTCTGGTTTACCGCCGAAGCTCTGCTTTAGTGTGACTCAAACACACCACTTGTTGTACTGCTGCTGTATGAACTGAGCAGAGAGACGCAGGAGTCCGGCGACGCCCGGACTGGCGGATCGGTACCGGCGTGCTGCTTTCTTCAGCTGGAGTCTGACCTAAGAGCACTGCAGGGCAGCAGAGGGGCGCAGGAAAGCAGCAGATCTGGACGATTCATCAGTCTTCAGTGAGGGAAGCAGGAGGCAGTTTTTTTTTTTTTTTTTTTTTTTCTTTTATTGGGATTCTTCAGATTCTCTGAGATGGACTCCTTACACAGCTGTGTCCGCATGTGTCTTCACTCTGTCAAATGTGAACCTGAAAGCACACTTGGAGTGGTGTCAGTGTTACTAGAAATTACTAGAAATAACCTGCTGTCATATGTGACTGAGGAACCAAAAATAACACACTCGGTTGTGTCACCAAGTCACTCGCCTCTTTTTTCTTTTTCTTTTTTTTTTAAGAAAAAACAAAAAAAACGGCCTATTTTCTATCGCGGTGGAGTTCAGAGGTCTGACCCAACCACCCCTTCTCCAAAACAACAGAAACAAATCTTTTCTCTCAGACTGTCAGTCACCTTGGAAATATTCTCAGGTCAGTATTCGCTCTGCTGTTGCTCCTGCAGTGCATTGTGAGGAATCCGCGGTCCCGGCCCTCATGACATGCCCCCAACAGGGCGAAGCCTCCTTCTCCTCCTCCTCCTCCAAATCAACTAACTTCTGCTGTATATTGTCTTTGTGAACGCTCGCTGGGAACCTTTGCATGCTGCCCAGTGCAGAGGAAAACTTCAAAGTCACCTCTATATTGTTCTGTTCCTGATGTTTGTACGTATGCGTGTATGTATGTGCGTGTACGGGGTTCGGTATGCGAGTATTTAAAAAAAAAAGAAAAGAATAAATCATCATCTAATGTGGGGAAGAAAACAAAACGGACACGAGTTCAACCACGACGAGCATCGCAGGCAAAGGAGGAAAAGTCGTTCTATGCAATGAATCCTGTTTGAGAAAAACCTGAGGAGGTGAAGGCATGTGAAGAACAACGTAGAAGGAAGTCACAGTCATTGTTGATCACTCCTCAGTTAGGAACCATGTCTGCTTTGTTTCGTTTCCGTGAAATGTTGTAATAAAGAAAACATGGCCCTTCTCATTTGGTATGGGGAGCTAAAGACATGTTCACAACAACTGGGAAATTTCACTTGTAACATGGCCAGGAAGCCTCACGAAGACCTTTGGGCAGCAGTGGAATTGGTAAAAGTATTTAAGCAGTCATTGATCTAAAATGCTGTCTGGAGATCTATTATATATAATAGATCGAGGGTGAAATATCCAAGTTGTCATGAATACGTCTTTCCCAGTTAATAACTTTGTCGATTAGTTTAGCAGAACTGCACTGGGTTCACAGAAAAGCTTTCTAAAGATTTATATACTCAACTATATTATAGATGTTGGCCTGCTCAGGGCTTCTCTCCTTTTTGATGGCCAGAAACAGAAATTGCTATAATAATGCCAGACAACGTGCAGACAATGTTTCTCCAGAGAATGTCTTACATTGATCTTAAAAGAAAAAACTAACTTAGGCGTTTAAAAAAACACCCAAATAAATATAAATCTATAGATTAGTCTTAAATTAAGTACTGTAAACTGCTACTGAAGCACTATTCAGAGCATTCCTGACATGATCATTTTTTGGTAATAGTGAGTTTGGAGGCAGGTGTCATTGTGGAATGTACACTGGAAAGTAAATGTACAGAGCAAAAATCATTTGCCAGTTTACATAAATGTGTTAGTTTTTTTTGGTAGCAGCACACTAAGGAAATGTGGCTTAAAAATGAAGGTAATCAAATTTTTAAAAAAAAGTAATTTAAGAGGATGTCATGATCCAAAAAATTGGATTTCAATAGAGGCATTTCAAATGATCAATATTGAAGTCTGTGACTAAATTCCCAAAACCTGATGGTGTTTCTTGTGTTTGCAGTTTTCATGCTAGCCACACACCCAGCAACTGTGTGCGCACTTTAAACATAACATTTAGTCAAGAATTACAATTTTAGGCAGGCATAGTTCCAAATATCTTTTTGACTTAAATGTTAAAGTTTTACATCCTTAAAAAGTACATTTACACCACTGTAAAAAAAAAAATAATTTAAATTCTATATTGGGTGCAGCAGCTAGTTGTGTGTTATGTAGCGGGAGAGCTGTGCAGCTGAAACACCACAGATTAAATTTTAAGATATTCAAAGCTAATTAAGGGGTAGTATATATTTCTAAGCCATATTCACAACAACTCCAATCACTTTGAAATACTTTGCTAGACAAACTATCAACATGTCGCATGCTAGCTAGCGTTACCCTCGTACTTCCCAAACTACTCCCTATAGAAACATCAGCAGGAACAACTCGAGAGTTTACTGAAGCTGTGTGTGTTGAGTGAGATATAACTTTATAAACAAATTACAAAGTTATGTGCATGTTAGGTGCGTTATCAGGAGATTATGGTCGCTTTCTTTCCTAACCTAGCTAACCCTCTGGTGGAGCAGCATATTGATTCTGACCCGAGGAAACTCCCATTGGGACAAATAAGCAAGACAAACCTGAGTATCCTGAATGTTTCTGGTTAGATTATGTAATATGTGTTTCTTTTACTGCATATACATTCCATAGATTTTAATAAAATTGTGTATAGGGAACAAAAGCCCCTGACTCCAAACCTTTTTAGAACTCTTATGTGACTTTCACAAATCACTTATCCATGTAAAAATAGTCGATATATTTTTTAGAAATATTAAAAATATAATTTATTCTATGTAAGAATTTATTTTATCAAATGGAGAGGAGATATTAAGATAGCTGGAATAAAGGCTAAAACAGATTTAGACACTTAAACACTATATGATAAAAAATATCTTATATAAAGATCGCTCTATTGCTTATGTTATTGCACAACAAATATAATCAGATTGTCAAACCATAAATAGAAATTCTGCCTAAACAGAGTTTATTTTATTTAATAAATGATATAATTGCTAAGGTATTTTACCTTTGTTCCAAAAACTTGAACAGTAACAGTTCATGCCTTTCCAATATGTTTGATGCACATGATCCCAACAGAGTTTATTTTGCAGATGCGCTGCCTCTAGATCAGTGTCTTAAACTCAACAAAAACGCTAAAACTAGAACAAATGATGCGTACGAAAGTTTAGATTTTCCCAGTTTAACCCCAACTTCCTCTATTTCGTGTCTTATGTTTTTGGAAGTTTGTAAAAAAAAATCTATATATATAAAAATGAAAACTAAATTAAACGATCCTCAATCACTTCTGCCTCAGGAAAGCACACACGCTTAATACAGCCTTGCAACGGAAGACATTCAGACAATGCTAGAAGACCGTGAGCGTGTTCATGCAGGTGCAGGAAATCAGTGTGCCTGTGTGTGTGTGTGTGCGCGTGCGTGTGTGTGAATGACACAGTCACTAGCACACGATTAGTAAGAAGAACTGTGCAGAAATAAAATTATTCCACTTTTTATTTATATTTGATGTGTTTGCTTTTTTTTTCTGTCTTTCTTTTTGCTCCTGCATGAATACAGCCAATAAAGGTGACTTAAATATGCATAGCAGTAAGGGCTTCTATACTACAATACTGGTTACTGAAGAAAGCCATCCCGTTACTGCCCTCCAGCCAGTCATGGAGTCTCTGTCCTCACAGTACATGGTGTCTTTCTGTATCTAGGAGTGCACTGGACTAATCAGACCACAGTAAAGGCATTACAGCCTGTTTTTTGTTTTTTTTCACCAGTGTTTCAACTACAAAAGTCATGAATAAATGTTGTTCCATTTATCTGCTTTCAAATGGAATAAAGTTCGTATCAGTTTGTAATAGAAAACAAATGTACAGACATGAACCTGTAGGAAGTTTGTGTTTTAAAAGAAAGCTTTGAACTTGATTAATCTGACTTCCACTGGAAGACTTTATACTTTTTTTTTGTTTGCATTAAAATGCCCCATCGGTTGCTTTTGGGAAATCCAGGCTGCGGGTGTTTGTTGTAAAACCCAAAAGGTAGCATCTTTGTGCTCGCACTGAACAAAGCTCCAGTGCTCTTTACTGACGGCCAACGTGTGACAGGATGTGATGCAAGATTTTCAAACAAAACAAATGCATATATAAATTAAATGTTTCATATAGGCGAGAGGTTATAAGTAAAGAAGAAGCCATGAGGAAAATTGTCCGTTTGTCACCGTCATTTCATCTTTTATCTATAAAAGTGACAAGTGCATGATCTGGACACCTTCCATGTTTTCCCCATAAGCTCAACCACTACCCCAGCCACCTCTCTGACCTTTGACCCCCCCCCCCCCCCCCCCCCACCTACCATCCTTATCCCAGTGTAAATACCAGATGTGAACCGACCGGAGTCCACTCCAAACAGACAGACATGTAAATGCCAATGAGGAACACGTCCTGTACAACATGTAAATCTCAAACAAGTCACCACACACACACACACACACACACACACACAGACATGCACAAGAGGCGTGCGAGAGAGAGAGGCCTTTGTACTGCAAACAGCGACCCCAGCTGCAGCGTATGCAAGCCAAGAACTCCCTGCCGAAACTTGTGCTTCTTTTTTTTTTTATGTGTACGGAAACAACAAAAACGAAACACAAAAACCTGGAGCCGTAATCAGCTGACAAACTGCATTGTGTTTGTACGTGGCTGACTTGTATGGACGGTTTAAAAGTCATATTTAAAAGAAAGAAAAAAAAATAAAATAATTGTATTCGGATATGGAATAAAAAATAAGATATTGGTCTGTGTAGAGTTTCTATACATGTTGTGTTTGTTAAACGAGGTGACATCTGAAACAAAACAAAAATATATATATATATACACG
The DNA here is from genome assembly GCA_903067075.1 of Micropoecilia bifurca. Taxonomy (NCBI): domain Eukaryota; kingdom Metazoa; phylum Chordata; class Actinopteri; order Cyprinodontiformes; family Poeciliidae; genus Micropoecilia; species Micropoecilia bifurca. The sequence continues at coordinate 4,425 of CAEGAF010179012.1, read as the reverse complement.
AGAAAAATATTTTGACTTCCAAGTTTAGGGTGGATCATTACACGATGAAGATTCAGGGAGAAGGCGAACGAAAAGATGATCATCTGGGGGTCGGGGGAGGGGCTTTAAAAATAACCCAGCTGATTGAAGAAAAGAGTAAAAACAAAAAGAGCCTAAAAACGACAAAGTGTTCCATTCACTGTTGTAAGTGCAATGAGTTAAACTTCCTGTTTCCCTGTTGTAAAACCTTGTGTATGTTTCCGTGTATTCCTCTTGTAAATGGGTGTAGTAGACCTGGTGCATCATGCCATGTAATGTGATGAATGACAAATTATGACCTTACAATACATTTCAGTCAGGAAAATAAATAAAAGATACAAAAACAAAAATTGAATGTTTTTATTTTTATTTTATCCAGCCATAGTTTGTTGACTTCTTAAATGTCACGAAGTCTTGTTTGACTAACTTAGCTATTCTTTTATTGTGCGTTGACCGTTTCCCTTTCTTCAAGTTGATTTAGAGGGGAAAATGAAATATCAGAAGAGCAAAAGATTCTTGGATTATTAAGAGAAAAATTTTGTATATTTTTTGTAATTTTTCTTAGTTGCTTTCAGAACAGAATTTCTCAAAACTACTTCATTCAGTGGTTAAATCACTGCGTCGGTTGTGCGCATCAAAAAAAGCACTATTAGCAACTTGCAACGTTTCAGTATTCATGCAAGTTATGTACAGTTCTCTGCTTTTTCCTACATTTTCAATTATTTATTTTGTCGATCAAAGCTGATTAATCAACAGCTCTCTGACGAATAATCTCAACCTCCATAATGTGCCATACATATTTCTATGCATTTCCATTTTTCTTTTCTAATTCTGTCCTGAATAGGTAAACTGCTCCCAGGTGAATCTAAGATGTATTTGAATGAACCATAAACAAATGGCCATATCGTCATGACCATTTGCACAAATGATATAATCATTTAAGGTAATTACAAATGACTCATATAGACTACAACAATATCAATATCATAACGTACACTTAATTTTATGTCAATAAAGTCTGAGTCACAGTCAGAAACTTAAATTAGGATTTTATTAGTAGACATCCCCCCCCATTCATTAACCAACTGAGCTGTCTGTAGCATGGGTAAGACCCTCTTTACATTCCCCCCACCTCAAAATAAAACATCCGGTACAATGTTCTCACCAAAAAAAAATTAAATCAAAAAACAATTGTTTAAATACTAAAAAAATAAATCAATTGCACAAAATAATGTGCCATTTTGCTTGTGATTACATATCTGTGCAGCACATGTACACGTATATAAACATGGAAAGACAAACAGAGCGGTCAAAGCAACATGAGGCGACTAAACGGGGAGATTTACGGGGCGGCTGGTAGAACCTCAGCGCTCAAACGCCTGACTGTTTCATATGTTGGCCGGCGAGTTAAATCATCAGAAGCAAAATTCATAATAAAAAAAAAAGAGAAAGAAAAAAAAACAAGACTGGTGTCTCTGTTTGCATTCATGTTACCTTAACATTTGATCTGTGATCAATTTCACCAATTGGTTACAGTGTAACCGTAGTTTGCTTGTTTTTGTTTTCCCCAAAAAGGAATGAAATCTGTGAGTTTAATTACCGAAATGCGTCAAAAACAGAAAGTTAATCACCGTCCACGCGGCTAGTCAAGCTAACATGTAACGAACACAGTCTGAAGGCTTAGGCATATTTATACCACATTTCTGACGGTTTTAGCAACAATTATCTCCTAAAACCAAAAATTCCATAAATAATAGACAAAATTTTAAAAAAGAAAGAAAAAGAAAAGCAAAAGAAATAGACAGAACCAGGCACTCATTACAGATTTAAAACAAGAGAGCAAAAAAAGTTACGCTGAGGTGAGATCTAGCAGCAGTAGTGCCGCTGCAGTTTGTTCCCGAACACCCACATTCAATGAAATATTTGAAATTAAACGTTAACATCTACAGATGAGTGTGAGCAGGTCTAGTTTAGCTGTGGTTGTGTGTGTGCGTGTGTGTTAGGATGACAGAGAGGGGCAGGAACGTAGAGCTGTTCGTAGAGAGTTCGTGTAGCTGTGCAAACGTTGCATAGAGGTGGTGAAACATGATTTCAGACAGACGCGAGGAAACAATAACCGAACAAAATATTGCAACACCTATAAGCCAGCAGATCTCAGCAGCTCCATAGTGTTAAGTGGCAGTTTTCCAAATGTGCTGCGACAGAAATACATATATATATATAGATTTATGTCTTTTAAATCCTAAATGTGAGTGTATCACTGACATAAAAGCTAGATATTAAAACGAGTCTTTTTGCTGCTTCAGCGTGTTTTACTTCAGCTTGAATGTAGATTCCAGCGTGAACAAACCCTAGGATGTAAAGATCTTTTCTGCTAAACGTTTAGCCACCGTATTTTAGCACATCGCTCAGATAAGAAGTGTGCGCGACTGTGCAGCTTTAATGGAAATGAAAGACTTTACCGCAGCATTACTTTGTCTCTTGCGTCTGGTGGTAAAAGCAGGAAGCTGCCCTGTAGATTTAACACCAGAGCAAACTTCTGACCGGTTGTTAAATCCAATCAGTTCTGGAGCTTTTAATCCATCTGTGCTGTCATTCTCTTGGTAGGTGTGTTTTGTTCTCAGCTGATCCATTTTTGGATGACAAACCCCAAGGCACAGACGGATATGTACACCTGTAGCAGGACAAAGTAAATAAAAAAAACTACAATCAATACACATTTTTTGTAGCCAATTTTAGATTTTCTTTTGTATCTTTTGTTGCTATTTTAAGCTCATGTTGTATTAATGATGGTTACATTTTCAAGATTCAAGGAAACACCTCGGCCGACTGATTTAATCATTTTCCCCTTTTTCGCAGCAAATTAACTCTTTTTTTTCCCTACAGTGACTTAAAAGTGTTTCTAAACATTCACAAGACTAATGTGTACGCTCCGCTTTACATTTAGATTTTTTTCTGGTTCAGTTGTTTCCCCCAGCAAAACGTGACTGAAGTGTTAAATATGTACATGTAATGTCAAGATCTTCTAAAACATCTCAGTCGTTCAGGATCGAATGCGGACGCACAAAAAAAAAAAAAAAAACTGGTGTTGAAGCTTTTCTTGTTTTTGGACTATTAGTTCATCGAGGTTGCGGTGTAAACATGTGAATAACTATGTTAAACATCAACAATAACCTACAGGCGTAAAAGTAAACAAGTATCTTTAAATGTCATTTTCCAGCCTTCTAACAACTGAGTTTAAGTGTGTTTATGTTTATATATAGTCTTCTGTTAATGTATAAAAGAAAAAAAAACTATTTCACTATTTTTGATCCCGATGCCTCGCATTTCACTCACAAACCAAGTTCCTGAATGTTTATTTTTACTTTTTTTTTATGAATGAGCTGCAAAAGCTATCCTGCATACATCTTCTTGTTAGTAAAACAACTTTATACAAACACAGAGCAGAGCCGCAGCTTAAAGTAAGGAGAACCTTCATTTTTGAACTTGCTTTGGACTTCTGTGATGCGACTTCAGTGTTATCAGGCGACTCGGGGGAGGAGGAGGACACAAGGCGTTTCAGGGATGTGGGATGCAGACGTTGCTTGCTGTGACTAACCGAACCAACAGTAGATTCGTACGTTTGATCCTTTGAGAACAGAACGTCCTCTAAGTTAATCTGTGAGTGTTTCGAGTCTTTCAGAGCAAAAATCCGTCTTCAGTCAAAGGAACATTCACATCCCTGATTTCCTTGTTGACTGGGACTCAGTTTAAATCCACAAATCTATCGCGAGGTTTGTGACGTCCAAGTTGCTGTTTCCACTTGCGTATGTTTATCTGCGTGTTTTATGAGTCGATGCGCGGCTGTGTGGCAGCTAAAGGGAAAGAGTTTGACTGCAGAGATGCTAAACATTCAGAGCGGACGTGTGACTCTGTACGTTTCCAGCTCTCTGCTGCTGAGATTGCCTGGGAAATAAGTGATTGTTGTGTTCTTTACAGCGTCATGGTAGAGAAGAGACGTTTGATGGTCACTGGTTCTGTTCCAGATGTTGAACGTAACGGCAGGCGTTTGGCAACCTTTAAGGATGCATTTGTAAGCAATTCTCTTTGCATCAGGATGGGCCAAAAATGAAAACGCAGGTTAAAGATGATGAGGATGAGGAACAGGAGGAGGAGAAAAATGAAGGCTAGCGACGTATCAGTATATATCCGGCAGGTTCTGGTAGTTCCTATTGAAGTAGCCGCCACTGTAGATCCACTCCCGGGAGCCAGTGTATGGGTTGGTGCCCATCTGGAACCACCTAAAAAAAAAAAAAAAAAAAAAAAAAAAAAAAAAAACCCACAAAAATAATTATTTTTTTTAATTATTTTATTAAGTCATTTTAATTTTTTAAAAATAATTAGAAATATGACAAATGTCTTCTACAA
>CAEGAF010179007.1:0-23711 GCA_903067075.1 Micropoecilia bifurca | reverse complement strand
AGCTGGTAGAGACAAACCCTGAAGACTAGCAGCTGGAATTGCAGCAAAAGGTGGTTCTGTAAAGTATTGACTCAGAGCTTTTTAGTTATCTTGCATTGCTAGCAAATGCAAGATAACTTAATAAATTATACAGTTCATAATGTCTGTATGATAAAAATACTGAATCGATAGATAAGAACAGTTTTCCTCACCTGTCTCCTCCCGCTCAGTAGTTCTTCAGAGAAAGGCAGACAGAGGCCTATCAGTGTCTATTGTATTTCATTACCTCTCTGCTTAAACCGCGACTCGGTGCTGAAGCAGAAACGATACTTCAACGTTTACCGTCATCTGACAAGAAGCAAGTCCACTCCACTTTATTCACCAAAAACTGTTCTGTAATCTGGAACGTTCACTACGTTGAGCTCCAGTTAGCCGCCTTGTCTCACTGCGCAAGAGGCACCTGCATCATGCGTCACGGGCAAAAGGTCAAAGGTAACAAGGTGACCGGAGGGCTTATTATGTTGTACAAAAAAAAAAAAATAGTACATGTTATTATGTTTCAGAAGAGGGCTTAGAAAATAATACCAAAAAAATAAATAAATATATAATTGACCAAAAGGGCACTTGGGGGGTAAGGAGCAAAAGGGGCAGGTGCTCTAGCACCTCAAGCCCCCCATCTAGATGTGCCTGCTCAGGATTGTTTATTGTAACGGATCCTGTATTTGGCTTTGAATGTTAAGTTTTATACTTCAATTTTTGGGCAGTATTGAGAGTTTTTTTTTAATCTTTGCATTATTTAGCCTCTCCAGAGCCTTCATATGTTATCAGTTTGTTAAAGATAGTATTATTGATAGCAGTACAATTTGCACAATGCCTGTTTTGTTTTGTTTTCTTAGGGTTAGGGTTAGTTAGTTATTAAAAACAAGTTTTCGTCTAAATTAAGGTGAATTCATGGTTCCTTTTTCCACATAATGTAACAGGTAGTGCTAATGATAAAAAAAAAATTAAATAATTATGTGATTGGTATGGGTGATTGGCCATGATTGGCCCTCATGGGTGATCGGAATCGGCAGGAAAAAACCTGAGGGGCACATCTTAAGTTCCTACAGATGAACAGGAAAATGCAGTGTTCTGTGTTTAGGTCACTCAGTTCATTTGTCAACTACAAGACATTAAGATACATGGACCCACTGGACAGGGCTCAATTAATAACAGATTTTTATTGATTATGCTAGACACACTCAGCAAAGTTTTATGGCTATTTCTGTAAGAGATTGCTTAAAACAGTGGTTCGTAACATTTTTTGAGGTACCGAACCCACCAGTTTCATATGGCATTCACTGAACCCTTCTGTAGCGATATATAAAATATGATCCCCCCCGCCCCAAAAATTCAAGACTTGGGGTGACCCACTAAGTCTTCTTAAAAGGTAGAGTCTCTGAGAACAGTTCTTCAAAATATAGTCAGTGTTTTCAGCACAGTTGAGCTGACTGTCAAGGAACAACCCAAGGTATTTAAAATTTGCCACAGTTTCAACGGGGAGGCCATCGAGAAAAACTGGAACCACTTTAAGGTCTTGTTTAGATCATTAAATTAGCTCTACATTCTTAAGAGAAAGAAAACTTAATAAAGACTTTGCAGTATTCTGATTTCGTAATGTAATTATATTAGTTGTGTTACCACCTCCACACAACTAGAAGCAGTAGCAACCCCGAAAAGATGCGACTATGGAGCAGATTTAGAAGAACACTGAAAGCTACAAAATTTGGTAAAAACTGTAAGCTTTGCTGAAATAAATAAAGACATAAGTACAAATCCATGCTGAGTGGAGCTTCTTCAATCAGAGCTCCTCCGCAGCTCTGATTGGCTAAGCAATGTAACATGATCCTCTGCAGCAAGTGATGGCAAAGTGGCGCGTCATCACAAAGCAGCGCGTCATCACGACTTTACACAAGTGTGTCTTTACCTCCGTGGCAGAGGCTCCGCCGAACCCCTGGGGTTGGATCAAACCCAGGTTAAGAACCACTGCCTTAAAACATTAAATAAAAGAAAACAAACAAACATTAACATCAAACTGCACCTATAGTACTTGTACAAGATACTTGTTAATCTTATCTTAATACATTTTTGTCGATAATTAATAAGATCAATTATTTCCAAAAAGTTATCTGGCCTTATTGTTAACATATCTATTAGCATTATGTTACATTCAGTTGGACCAAAACCTTTCTTGTTTTTTCCACAAGTAAATAAAGATTTTGGCTCATTTTCTTGTGCTAGCTTATGCTGAAATTAATGTCAAAACATGCAAACTTGAAATGTTTTCAAAGACTCAGAGTTCCTGCATGTGCAGCAGATTAAGCCTACATCAGCACATTTCAGTTAGAAATTACTCTTCCTGATTTTTCTATTTGCAGAAACCATTTTGTCTTTGTCTCTTTGTCCTCCTGCTATACTGCATTCGTATCTATATGTATATGTGTTTATATGTATATGCAAATATGTATGTATGTATATATACACTATATATGTGGACGAACCTCAGTTTTTTGATGTGCCACAGGTACAAAACACTGGAATCAAGCTTAATTACCTCCTCCTTGTGTAGATCAGTTCTCCAGAACCTTGCTAAACCTACCGGTAATTATTCTATTGAGGTGTGGTGCAACAGAGGCTCATCTAAAAGTTGCAGCGACCCTCCAGGACCGGAGTTTTAAACCTGTGAATTAGACTATGCAGTTTCTCACCTGCAACAATTGTTGCGGGCTATAAAACCTACATCTTCACCAACATAACCAACATTGTAATAATTCATAAATAATATGTGTTAGGGACATCTAAGGATTGAAATGTATGTAGATATTTTGCTGAAAAAATAAATTTGGATAAAACAGGTTAAACATATCCCGAAGTTCTACTGTTTTTGTACGATTTGATTTCACCAAATGCTTAAGTGGTCACCAATCATGATTATTCAGGGTTTTCTTCTGGCCACATTTCGTCCTCAAAGACGAGTGATTCCCACTATCCTAACAGTTCTTATTATCATGTTGGATAGTTCTGTACCCAGTGTAAGTAATTTCTGCAGTCTCCTTCTCTGCTTGATGCATGCCACTGATGTGACCCCTCTCCAACAGACTGACATCTTTTCTACAACCACAAGATGTCTTTCAACATGGTTATTTAAGAAATGAGAAGCAACTCAGTGCAGCTGTTGGGGTTAAATAATTTGTTGCCAGTTGAAACATAATTGCCCATGGAGTAATTATCCAAGAGGAGACTCATACATATTTGCTTAGTTAATTTTTATTTTGGCCAGTCGGCATATAAATAGTTTTGTGTGTGTTTTCCTTGCTGTACATATTCAGGTTATTGTTTCTGTTAACCTTGCTACAAAACTACACTCTGTTTGAATTAAGGGATGAAATAAAACTGCAATTATTGTCCTAAAAAGACATACTGGACGTTCTGCCAGTATGTCTTAGTCATATTGAACAGACCCCTAGAAAAACTGCAGATGCACAAAGGTAGAACATTCTGTGCCGGTTATTGTGGTAAATCTGTCTGCTGTCTCATCACTCCCCCTGGTGGTTGAAAAACAAAACAAAGGGTTTTTGCATTGAGTCATTTTTCCAAGCCCCAGGGAGACTTTAGTACATTAGTTCAACCTTTTGTATCCCTTTGCCTGCTATAACTTAGCATCTGCATGGAGTGGATGAAGGCAAGTTTTCCTTATTGGTGTAACAAATTGCTTTATTTTATTTTTTGCAGTCACAGATGATGATACAGTCAAGAGGTATTATGCCAAGTTTGAGGAGAAGTTTTTCCAGACTTGTGAGAAAGAGCTGGCCAAAATCAATACCTTCTATTCTGGTAATTACAACAGTACAGTACTATGAGGCAGAACTTCCTTCTACATCTTTAGGTCACTTTTGTTTCCTGCCCAACAGAAAAGCTGGCCGAGGCTCAGCGACGGTTCGCCACGCTGCAGAACGAGCTGCAGTCATCGCTGGATGCCCAGAGGGAGAGCTCTGCCACCGGTCTGGGCCTCAGAAGAAGGAAAACCATGTTTGCCCTTTCACAGAAGGAGAGATGCAAACATAGAAACATCAAGGATCTGCAGCTGGCCTTCTCCGAGTTCTACCTCAGCCTTATACTGCTGCAGAATTATCAGGTAGATAAGACAGTTTATGTAGTCTGACAAGTTGAAATATCAGCACGTTACAAGGACTCTTTTCAGGTTTCATTATAGATTATAGAATTTTAATCTATAATAAAAGGCATTTTTAAATGACGCAGAACAGTGCCTAAGGATTATTCGTTCAGCATATCCCACTGGTGGCCTTTCTGTGAGCAGTTTCCATGTTCTCCCTGTGCAGACAGGGATGATCATCTGTCTACCACAATGTTTAATTGGCCGCTTTGACGTTTCTCTTACTGGAGGTATTTGAACACACATGGTTCTCTTGCTGTGTTCCGGTTAACTGGGAAGTGTGAAATCAATGCAGGATTTGACGTCAGACCCGAGGTAACAAAATTCTAGTTAAGAAGTCAGAACTTTATTGTGGCGACTACAACTGTAGACATTGTTCACTGAGGGTAGATGGAGTTGCTTCCAGGCTCTCAGTGAAAAATCTAACTTCAGAGGATGTTGAAGATGATTTTTCAGATTGGGAAGTCGGAATTGCCCAGTTCCAACCACAACAAGAATGCAGCATCTGCATCTGTCCTGGTTATGTCTACCCTGTTGACAGATGGAGGCACTGGCGCCGCCCTGTGGGTCATGGATCTGATGGATGGACAGAGTTTGTTGTTAAATTGCAGTCACAATTTAGACAGCTGTGCTAACATTATGCATCACCTTTGTCTACTGACCTGTGGTTGGTGGGCTTCACTGACTCACTGTTCCTCCCTTCACTTTCTGTCAGAACTTGAACTTCACAGGATTCAGGAAGATTCTCAAGAAGCATGATAAGATTCTGGAAACTTCCAAGGGGGCAGATTGGAGGGTGGCCCATGTTGAAGTGGCTCCATTTTATACATGCAAGAAGATCACTCAGCTCATCTCTGAGACTGAGGTGAAAGTCTCACTCACACACACACACACTCTCACCGCAGTTAACTAGATGTTTAAATAGTCATGTGTAAAAAAAAGTTTTAGTAGAACAATGGTCTCTTATGTTTTGGTCTGTGCTCACTAGGCTCTGGTCACAACAGAGCTGGAAGGCGGCGACCGGCAGAAGGCCATGAAGAGGCTGAGAGTTCCTCCACTGGGAGCTGCACAAGTCAGTCACACAGCTTAAACTTCCTGTTCAGAAGAACATTGTTCTGTTGCTCCAACTTAATAAGAAAACAAAATGGTTCCATTGATATTGTTTGAGATTGTTCTATATTATCATAATGCAGTGGTGCTTTGTACCACAACCACACAAACTATCACCATAGAGTAATATTTTATCTTAAAATAAAAAAGAATTAAAAATTAAAAGTATAAGAAACATAGTTACTCATAGATATGCAGTCATGGCCGAAAGTTTTGAGAATGATTCAAATGTTAATTTTTACATAGTCTACTGCTTCAGTTTTTATAATGGCAATTTGCATATTCTCCAGAATGTTATAAAAAGAGATCAGCTTAATAGCAATAAATTGCAAAGTCAATATTTGTCTAGAAAATTAACTTTACCCCCCAAAACACATTTCAATTTGCAGCCCTGCCTTAAAAGGACTGTTATGGTCTGGCTCTTAAATCCATAACAAATGAAAGGGAAGCAACGTATGGGATAACTTTAAAGGGAATTTATTTAACAAAAATCATAACTGGTTAGGAAAGAAAGGGAGAAAGGGGAGAGAGTGGCAGGGAGACGGAAAGAATGAGCTGCCCAGTCAGAGGAAGTGGTGCATCGTCATCTGGAGACACCGGCCAGCTGCCTCCACTTCCAATCAGCACCAATTAAAGAGTCCAAAGACATGGATTTTAGAGACCCAGAGGAAAAGGCCTTGAGCCGTAACAAGGCACAGCTAACATCGTTTCAGGGTTGCTCCATTAACACCGGTGTGGGTGTTGATGAGGACAGGGCTGGAGATCAATCTGTCATGATTAAGTAAGAATGACACCACTAGACACTTTAAAAAGAGGCTGGTGCTTGGCATCATTGTTTCTCATCTGTGAACCATGGTTATCACTTAAAAGTTTTTCAGCTGTGGGATGAGGCTACCAGCAGTGCAGAGCTTGCTCAGGAATGGCAGCAGGCAGGTGTGAGTGCATCTCACACCTGCCTGCACTGTGAGGCGGAGACTCTTGGAGCAAGGCCTGGTCTCAAGGAGGGCAGCAAAGAAGCCACTTCTCTCCAGGAAAAACATCAGGGACAGACTGATATTCTGCAAAAGGTACAGGGAGTGAACTGCTGAGGACTGGGGTAAAGTCATTTTCTCTGATGAATCCCCTTTCCGATTGTTTGGGACATCTGGAAAACAACTTGTTCAAAGAAGACAAGGTGAATAAAGAATGGTACCAGAATGTCCTCCTAGAGCAACTTCTCCCAACCGTCTAAAAGCAGTTTGGTGATGAACGATGCCTTTTCCAGCATGATGGAGAACCTTGCCATGAAGCAAAGGTGATAACTAACTGGCTCAGGGAACAAAACAGAGATTTGGGTCCATGTCCTGGAAACTCCCCAGATCTTAATCACATTGAAAACTTGTGGTCAATCATCAAGAGATGGGTGGACAAACAAAAACCTAGGAATTCTGACAAAATGCAAACATTTATTGTGCAAGAATGGACTGATATCAGTCAGGATTTGGCCCAGAAGTTGATTGAGATGCCAGGGAGAATTGCAGAGGTCCTGAAGAAGAGGAGTCAACACTGCAAATATTGACTTGCTGCATTAACTCATTCTGTCAATAAAAGCTTTTGTTACTTATAATATGATTGCAATTGTATTTCTGTATGTGATGAAAACATCTGACATACACACATGAAAACCAGAGGGCAGCAGATCAAGTGAAAATATAATATTTGTGTCATTCTCAAAACTTTTGGCCATGACTGTAGACAAAAGATCTATATCTTTTGTCTATATCTATGACAAAAGATATAGACATCTATATCTGTCTGTATCTATATCTATATGTCTAACTAAGATAGATATAAAGACATCAATATCTTCTGTTTCATTATATAATGAAAGTATAATGTCACTCTCATTATACTCAGAGGTCAGAATTTTCATGTTCTGAAGTGTAAAACTCACAGTGCTGCAGTGTGATGCACCAAATCTAACATGGTGGCAGAGATCATGCTGTTGGCTCTGTCCAGGCCCCAGCCAATAAGACTCTGCCTCTGTCTCCGATTTCACGGCTTCAAGTGGAATAGCTGTAGTTGATGGTGAATTTTACAATAAGGCCAATCAAATGATCAATTCGGGTTCTGCCAGTCTGTTCAGTCTGACTAAATAAACCAACTAATGTTCAATCATACATATATTATTAGTTTGGATTTATCTGTGTATAGACCTGTCCAAGCTCGTCTGCCCCATACTGTACTCACCAGATCTGAATGTAATTATTTGAGCCAGTGGTTCCAGTTTCAGAAGTTGTAGTTGATTGTGATGGTGTGGATTTAAGAAGTGTGTGTGTGTGTGTGTGTGTGTGTGTGTGTGTGTGTGTGTGTGTGTGTGTGTGTGTGTGTGTGTGTGTGTGTGTGTTCACAGCCTGCTCCAGCTTGGACCACCTTCAGAGTGGGACTTTACTGTGGCGTATTCCTCGTCTTGATTGTCACTGTGGTCATTACAGGTATTACACACACACACACACACACACACACACACACACACAGACATGTTGACAATGAAAAGTTGACTCAGTTTTTACTTCATGGAATTTGATATTGTCCACAAGTTATTTTTATCACAGGTCACATTGTTGCTTGAGGGAACATATGACTGACTCAAGGTAGACTTCCACATTAGCTATCTTGAGTTGGGATAAAATTGCTACAAATCCCTCTACAGCTGTCTGTGCACAGGTGGTGATCTTATACAAAGACTTAAATGTTTAAATCATTTATTACTCCACTGTAATCAATTATTGTGATCAGTTTCTCGTGTCCTATCTGCTGCTAAATTTGTATTAAACAGATCAAATGACAAATTCTTCTGGAGAATATTAAGGAAATAAATAAGTCTCACCTAAGGTGAAATTCTGAGTCAATCAAGAATGAACCAAAATGCATTTTTATTATTCCTTTATTAAGAAATTAAGTAAACAATTCAACAATGACTCCCCTTCCTCATCCAGGGAAGTGAAGAAAAGATGAAGGTACATCGCTTTTAATTTCCTCCAGCCCTCTTACAAAGATTGGAGAAAAAGGGAGAGTCCCACCAGTTTCAGTTTACTTCACAGCTCTGATATTTGACCTGCAGACTGTGACCCTGGATGGTTCAAACCCAGGTCAGAAATACCCATTAATATGTGTTTCCAGCGAGCTGCCTCCAACATGCAGGGTGCTGTATAGCTAATTGATTGCTTGATTGAAATAAAAAAGTTGACATAACAATATGCAAAGGTTAGTGATTCTTCTACTTGGTTCTCCTTTGGGTCATTATCTGTCATGCAGAAGTTCAACTTCCTGTCAGTCAGATCAATTATCTCACCTCACAAAGTATTTGGGTAGCTTTCTGGGTTTGTTGCATATCAAATTCTGGAGCCTGTAGAGTGGAAAATATTATTTATGATTGCTTTGATGTTTTTAAAATGGCATGGATGATTGAATGTCAGTTTTGATATTTGTATACATGCTGCCATTTTGCCAGGTCCATCTTGAAAAGTTGACTGTGAATCTCAACAAAGATTTTTATCTGGTTAAATAAAGGTTATTATTACAATTATGTGTTCTAAAGATATCTGTAAAGCCACAACTTAAAGATGTTTAAAAAGTAGAAATTTTCTGATCAGGTGATATTTTTCTTAATATGATCCAATTCATTTAAGAATAGTTTAAATCCCAGATTTTAACTATAAAAGTCAGATTTTCAGAAGTTCATCCCTATTAATTTACACCAGATGAGGTGGACGATGTGATACCTGTTCTATTAATGAAATGAAATCACATACATGATGATCATTTAGGGCCCATCACGTTTATAATCTAACATAAGAATGTCAATCATCATTCTTCTATTATCTTGGTGATGAGATTAGCAATTGCACATCTTGTATTGTGCAATTAAGAAAGTTGAGTTCAGTTTTTTCATATAGCGCCAATTCGCAACAGACGTTATTTCCATGCACTTTACAAAAAAGTCATTTCAATTCAGTCACCCATCCAACACCATTTACATTTAAAAAGATGAACTCTTGTGCTTTTATTCTGTGTTCACAAAAGCTTTTAATAAAAAATATTTCTCACAGAATACTGTAAATGAATAACTATTATGTTCATAGATGTGTTTATTACCATTCAGTGATTTGGAGGTGACAGATATCCAGCTCCAACCCCTCACTGTTGGACAAATGTTGGAGTCATCGTTCCGTTTTGATCAATGTGGCTCAGAAAAACAGCGTTAGTCCTTCAGTAGAAGCAGCTCCCTCTTATTGTAAATTACATTATTATAAATGTATTATTATTTTTCATCACTCCATCTGGCTTCCTCCAAAACTGCAGATCAATTGCTCAAATATTTGCTGAAATCCTCACGATTTCCTCCACTTTTGCGTTTACGGTTTGACTTACCCTGATCACATCACACGACGCTCTGGAGTTACCTACAAATCAAAACGTGACACTGCATTCCAGTATTCTGTAAGAAATATTTAAAAGCTTTTGTGTACACAAAGTGAAAGCAAAGTAGTTCATGTTTTTAAATCATCTGAGTGGTTTTATCGTGCCAGTGATACTATAAGCTCAGTTTATTATTTAATTTTAAAAAAGTAGAAAATGTGACTTCTTCTTCCTCCTTGTGCTGTTGCATCATGTTTCTTCCAACAGGAGCTGTGAAGATTGGTGGTTCTAAAGTCTGGCCTGTGGTCAGGATCTACAGAGGAGGCTTCCTGCTAATAGAGTTTCTCTTCCTTTTAGGTGAGATGTCACCAACACACAGTCACTGCATGGAATGTTTAATCACTTTTTACAATGTGGGGCTTCAGTGCAACAACAGATGGTTGTTGCACTGAAGCCCTCCACCCCTATTCATACTGCTTTGTCATGCTTTCATTTAAGTAGCTTTTATAATTGGATTTTCTGTGCTTGTTTGGTTTTCTTTAAACCATAGAGATGCACCAATCAGAATTTATTGATCAATTTCAAAAGACAGATTTCATGTCATAGACCTGTCCTTCAGGAAAGCACTGCAGAGCTTTAGTAATAGAAGAACACACTGATGTCATGTATGAGCCATGAATTATGAATTAAAGGATATGATTCCATTCTTTTCTCATCTTTTAGGGATCAACACCTACGGCTGGAGGCAGGCAGGAGTTAATCATGTCCTCATATTTGAACTTAATCCCAGAAACAACCTGTCCCATCAACATCTGTTTGAGGTGAAAACTCTGTCTCTGTCTGTCTCTCTCTCTGTCTCTGTCTCTGTCTCTCTCTCTCTTTCTCTCTCTGTCTCTCTCTCTCTGTCTCTGTCTCTCTCTCTCTTTCTCTCTCTGTCTCTCTCTCTCTGTCTCTGTCTCTCTCTCTCTCTCTGTCTCTCTCTTTCTCTCTCTGTCTCTCTCTTTCTCTCTCTGTCTCTCTCTCTCTGTCTCTTTCTCTCTCTCTGTCTCTCTGTCTCTGTCTGTCTCTCTCTCTCTCTCTGTCTGTCTCTCTCTCTGTCTCTCTCTTTCTCTCTCTGTCTCTCTCTCTGTCTCTTTCTCTCTCTCTCTCTGTCTCTCTCTTTCTATTTCTGTCTCTCGCTCTGTCTCTTTCTCTTTCTGTCTCTCTCTGTCTCTTTCTCTCAGAAAGAGACAGAATTTATGTCTTTAACTGAGTGGTGGGAGGTTGGAAAGGCTCAGATAAGAGTTTTTTGTCAACAATATACAAGTTTTTCTACAGCTAAAATCAAAAAAGTGATTCAGAATTTAGAAAGTGAGATTAAAAATTTGGAAGAGAACTTGTCAACTGATGCTAATAATCAGCTTAAACTTAAGAAAGATCAGTTAAGTAGTTTTTTACATGAGGGCTAAAGGAGCTTTAGTTCGGTCCAGGTTCACCACAGTGAAGGACATGGAGCCCCGACATCTTTCTTCTTTAATTTGGAGAGGAGCGTCAGCCGGGCGAAGCAGCTGGTTTGTCTTCGACTTCCTGATGGAGTTCTGACCTCTGATCCCGGCACTATGAAGGAACATGGCCTTTTACAGTGACCTTGACCTCTGACCTCTGATCCTGGCACTATGAAGGAACATGGCCTTTTACAGTGACCTCTACAGGAAGCAGACCTGTAGCAGAAGCTCCATGGAGACCTTGTTGGATGATCTTCCTCAGCTCACCGCTGCAGATCAGGACATTCTGGATGCTGGAGTTTCAATGGAAGAACTGACAGCTGCGGTTGGACAGATGGCTTCTGGAAAGAGTCCAGGCTTGGATGGTTTACCTGCCGACTTCTACAAACATTTCTGGAAGCTGTTGGGGGACGACCTGTGGGAGGAGCTTCAGGAGGGCATTTTAACAGGAATATTACCATCATCCTGTCGACAAGTTGTTCTTTTCCTGCTTCCAAAAAAAGGAGATTTGACTTTGTTGAAGAACTGGAGGCCTGTTTCTCTCCTTTGTCTGGACTACAAGTTATTTGCTAAAGTGTTTCTAACAGGCTGAAAAATATTCTTGAACTTATTATACACAGAGATCAATCATATTGTGTTCCTGAAAGCTCCATCAAGGACAATCTTTTTCTTTAAGAGATCTGTTTGACATTTGTAAACTATATGAAATAGATGTTGGAATTATTTCTTTAGATCAGGAAAAAGCTTTTGATCGAGTCGATCATTGTTTTCTTTTTTCTACATTGAGAGCATTTGGATTTGGTGAAGGTTTCATTTCTTTATTGGGTTTATTATATAATGAAGTGTTTTGTGTTGTTAAAGTTGGGGGAGGATTAAGTCGTCCTGTTAAAGTCCAAAGAGGAATTAGACCAGACTGTCCCATATCTGGACAGTTGTACTCTATTGTAGTTGAGCCTCTTTTACACAAAGTTCGCTCCACCCTCACTGGTCTTGCTCTTCCAGGTTTGCCTAACAATCCAAGTTTAATAGTTTCAGCATATGCTGATGACATAAACATTTTTATCAAGAACCACAATGATGTTACGGGTCTTCAGCTTGTCTGGAGCTTTATGAAAAAGCTTCTTCAGCTAAAGTTAACTGGTAGAAAAGTTCTGCTTTAAGGGTTGGACCTTGGAGGAATAACCATCTCCCCGTATTGCCAGGTAACATTCACTGGGTTGATCAGGGCTTAAAATTCTTGGGGGTTTATTTGGGCACAGAGGCTGTATTGAGGAAAAATTGGGAGGGTGTCATGGAGAGAGTGTGTGCCAGATTATCTAGATGGAAATGGTTGCTACCTCAGCTATCTTACAGGGGAAGAGTCCTGGTAGTTAATAACTTGGTCGCTTCGGCTCTCTGGCATAAACTGACTGTGTTGACGCCGCCACCGTCTCTTATACAAGGTCTCCATAAGACACTCTCTCTGTCTCTCTGTCTCTGTCTCTCTGTCTCTCTCTCTCTGCTCTCTCTCTTTCTCTCTCTCTCTCTGTCTCTCTCTGTCTCTCTCTGTCTCTCTCTCTCTCTTTCTCAGTCTGAACCAGTCTTTCTGTTTGGCTGCAGATTGCAGGCCTGTTGGGGGTCCTGTGGTGCGTCAGCTTGCTGTCAAGTCTTTTCTGTGATAACATCAGGATTCCGATGCAGACCAACCCTCTGGCTCTTTATGGCTTCTTCCTCCTGTTTCTCATCAACCCATCAAAGACCTGTTACTACAAGTCGCGCTTCTGGCTGCTCAAGCTGCTGGTAGGGCCTCTCAATCACAATACAATGTCATCTTATTTAACATTTTATTCACAACACTGCTATGCACTTTTTATGATGCATTACTGTGACAATAAGGTTTTATTGTTCACCTTTGGGGGCCACCTGTTTAACCAATTAATCAAGTTTATTTGTAATGTGCATTTCAGCATCAAGGCACTTCAAAGTGCTTTACATCATAAAAACACAAAAATCAAAAACTGAAACATTATATTTTGTCAAGTGACATCCTTACGCATGAAAATGTTGGTAAGCGTTTCATTTATTTGGCTCAAAAGCTGCTTTAAACTGGTGTGTTTTTAGTCTCGATTTAAAGGAACTCATTGTTATGACTGTCTTGAGTTGTCTTGAAGTTTGTTACAGATTTGTGATGTATAGAAACTGACTGCTGCTTCTACATGTTTAGTTTTGGGGATGCAGAGCAGAACTAGAGCCAAAGGATCTGACAGGTGTGGAACAACAGTAGATCTTTAATGTATTGTATTGCTAAGCTGTTCAGTGATTAATAAACTAACAGTATTTTAAAGTCTGTTCTCTCAGTGAAGGACTTTAGAACATGATGTGCTCTACCAGCTTTTAACCAGCGTTTTCTGGTTAAAAGCTGGTTTTAGCTTTTAACCAGAAGCTAAAACCAGGTTCTGTTTTTTGCTCTGTCTCACTAAAACCAGAACCTGATGTTCTGGTTTTAGTCAGAACATCAGCAGCAGCTTCTGGATCAGCAGCATCTGGAGGGTTGATTTGTTGGACAGACCTGTGAAGACGCTGCTGCAATAATCAATGCAACTAAAAATAAATGGATGACTTTCTCTAGATTTTGCTGATACATCACCCCTTAAATGTTCTTTAGGTGATAGAAGGTCGTCTTTGTAAGAGTTTAGTATCTCAAGAACACAAACGATACCTGAAGTATTTTTGCAGCTAAACTGTCTGAATTGGGTTCTTTATTTATTTTTCTGTACAAATTCTGACATTTTCATGTTTAATTCTACACTATATTCCAAACATATTGCAAAATTAAGCAAGTAAGAGTTAGTTGTTCTTACTTGAGTATATTTCTGTCTACCTTCTCACCTCTTCCTATGTTCACTACATCACTGCCAGGAATAAACACGCTCCTCTTTCAGCAGAAGTTGGGTTCACTATTGTTTTTTTTCACATATTTAAAAGAAGTCTTTATTTTCACAATAGAAAGAGGAAAGAGTCAGGGAGGAGACATTAGACCAGAGGCAGCAGCAGGGCGATGATGCAGGGTCTGCTCAGGTAAGGAGCCATTAGAACCAGGCCCAGGTTTTTACAGATATTTCAGAATCACATTCCAAAATATCTTTTGTCTGAATATCTACCATAGGCAGCATATTGTTCCCCTTTCACTCAGTTTGTCTCTCACATTGTTGTCTGATTTTGCATTTACAGAAACATACTTCAAAGATCAGACACATTAATTTCTGAGATGTTTGAGCTAAAGCTTATGCTGAGCATGATTACTTATCATTTTCTGGTGACTCATCTAAACCGTCTGTCATTTTTGTTTATTTTGTATGAATAAACAACTTGATTATTTCGTTTTACATAAAGATTTATTTCTATTAAATAAAGATCCTCTTGTGTCTGCTGTAGCTGTTGGTTACAGTTTGGTTCGTTGGCTTCAGTTCCTCCCAAGAAATCAGTAAAAAAGTAGAAGTAGATAAAAAACCTAGCAACAGTTTTTCCCTGGTACTAAGTCAATATATAAGTTGTATAAATATTACAAAATATATAATTTTCAATGTTCCAGTGGCCCAACAGCAGGTAGTGTCTCTACATCTTTGCTGGGTGTACAAATGCATTTCATATGTATGAAGTCATATATTAGATGCATCAGTTAATAATCAGTTCAGTTCAGTTCAAATTTTATTTCTACACTGACTTTCAGAGGATCTCATGTCCACTGATTGTTTTTTCCACATTTCTTCATGTTACAAAGCAGGTGAATGTTTTTGAAGACATTGAACTGGAGCTGTAGCAGTGACTGTGTCCTGTCTGCCTTCTTCCACAGTTCAGAGTGGTGACCGCTCCATTTCATCATGTTGGGTTTGCAGACTTCTGGCTGGCTGACCAGTTAAACTCTCTGGTGGTGGTTCTGATGGATCTGGAGTACATGATCTGTTTCTACAGCTGTGAGCTGAAGTGGACCAAAGAGGATGGGCTTTACAGTGACACAGGTGACCTGATCCGAAAGGTCTTGATAGAAAATATCTGGCTGATGCTGATAGATGTGTTTGTGTTCAGAAAGCGTGTGTAACACCTACTCCTACGGAGTGCGGGCCGTCATCAAGTGTCTCCCTGCGTGGTTCCGGTTCGCCCAGTGTCTGCGGCGCTACAGGGACACCAAGCGAGCTTTTCCTCATCTGGTTAATGCTGGGAAATACTCCACTTCCTTCTTTGTCGTCACTTTCTCCGCCCTGTACAGCACACACAAAAGTAAGATGTTTACTTCTACACATCTGCTTTTGGTAATGAGATCAAGTCTCCTACAGTCTGGAGACACTAGAATGTCCTCTAGATCTGAAAAAGTGGACATTGCAGGTGGAAAAACAAAATAGATTTTATTCCCTGTCCAACGTCTAAATACTTCATCTGTCCTTCTGTGAGCACAATCATCCAACCATCACACACACACACACACACACACACACACACACACACACACACACACACACACACACACACACACACACACACACCTTCATCTAGACTGTTTCACTCCATGAAACAGTCTAGATGAAGGAGACCTGTGTCTGTCCCTCTCTGACATTAGAAAAGTCTGATCTCCTCATACAAACTCACCACATGTACAGTGCAGAGGACTAGTTCACTGTGTTTGGAGCAATTTGTTTCTCTCCTTAATGTCTGTGAGTTTTTGAGTCTTTACCTCCTAACTAACTGCCAACTCCTTCCTCCACAGACTCCGAACCCGAACACAAAATCTACCTGTACTTGTACATTGGCTGTTTAATTGTAAGCTCTTGTTATACACTGATCTGGGATCTGAAGATGGACTGGGGCCTGTTTGACCGAAATGCAGGAGAGAACACCTTCCTACGGGAGGAGATAGTCTATCCTCACAAGGTGAGCTTCAGCTGAGCCGAGGGATCAGTGCTCAGTCATCCTGACTGAGGTCCGTCTCATGTCTCTTCAGGCCTATTACTACTGTGCTATAGTGGAGGATGTGCTCCTGCGTTTTGCCTGGGTTTTAACAATCACTCTCACGTCGCTCACCAACTTTAAAGACATGGCTGACATTCTGGCTACCCTGCTGGCTCCGCTGGAGGTTTTCAGGTGCAAAAAGGATTGGTCTTCCTAAAACATCTCTTCATTGTCTATTTTTTTTTCTCTTTCATGCAAAACATGTTATTGATTTTTAGAAAAAGATGCAGGCATTTTTTAAAAATCCTTCATTCAACATTAATAGCATCAATAATCAATAAAGGGACATTGAGCAGCATTAATGCACCATTTATGGATTGTTTTCTAATTTCCAGACGCTTCGTGTGGAATTTCTTCCGACTTGAGAACGAGCATCTGAATAACTGTGGTGAGTTCAGGGCGGTCCGAGACATCAGTGTTGCCCCTCTCAACGCCGATGACCAGACGCTGCTGGAGCAGATGATGGACCAGGAGGACGGAGTCAGGAACCGGCAGGGCAAGAAAAGCTGGAAAAGAAGCTACAGCATGAGTCTGCGCCGGCCACGGCTGGCCTCACAGTGAGCGGCCATCATATTCTGCTATATCAGAACTATAATCTGTGTTAGTCGTGTTTTCCACCCAATACATGCATCCTTATAGTCCTCAGAATGTACCAATCAGAATTAGGTGGCCAATCTTCAGTTTTTGTGAAGTTTTGGTTTTCTGCTATCATTTCTTAAATGACCTTGTTGGCAGCAGCACTACTAAAAAAAACTGAAGCACTAATCACCAACATCGGTTCTACTACAGTCCTATACCAACATGACATCTAGCAGAAGCCAATGCCACTACTAATTTGTGGAAGCTAATATTAATGATGTTTCAGTGACAAAGTGTGTAATATCTCCTTACGCTGGACCAAACTGTCCCAGTGGTTCAACCGACCATCAGGTCTGGATGAACTTGTTCATCTAAATAAACGTCGTTTTACTGTCATCACCTGCTTGAGCTCAGAGCTTCATACTGATGAAGAAAAGGAGGATTTTTATCTGCTCAAATATTCCTTGCTATCTTCCACGTTCTTTCAGCAAACAGATCAGATCATTATTTCACCATGAACTACCTGCCATTGAAACAATTCTTAAAAGTTTGTCTTTTATTCTGCAGCTCATGTGACCAAACCAGCTGAGGAGATGAAAAGTTAAAACATTCTCAATAATTGTCTTGTACCCAACCTCTGATTTTCTAACCCCAAGTCTTCCTGAAAGATCGATTCTCTGTGAGCATGTCTTAAAAATCCACCAGTGTTTTTAGCAAAGTTGAGATGAATGTCCAACTTTGCTGAAGTCACCTTGACTTATTTTGAAGTCAGTGACTTCAAAATAAGAAAATGAACATAAATGTCTCACTATTTGAAAAATAACTAAACTAAAAAGCACAAAGTGAAAGTTTATTTCACAATAGTCAAGTAAATTTGCAACTTAGAATTTATCTTGGAAAATTAATTTGGAGAAACTTTGTGTGCCAAATGTTGTCAGTTATCTCTGCTTTAGTGAATTAGTGGAAGTGTTCAAACCACTGATTATTGGAATTTATTTATTTTTCTTTGAGATAAAGTTTCACATCTAACAGACAGTCACCTTGTTAGTAAGAAAACCGATTTAGAGAGACAATATTACTGTTAACCAAGCTAAGTTCAGTCACAAATGGCCAGAATAATTACGCATTATAATTATTAGTGGTGGTAATTGTATTACTATTATGAAGGTATTCGCATCAAATGTATTAATATTATTGTATAATTGTGTGTTTTCTGTGTCTCCTTTCCACCAACAGATCCAAGACTCGTGACACCAAAGTTCTGATCGAGGACACAGATGATGACTCCTGACATCAGGCCACGCCCCTCGCCTGGGTCCAGAATTTATTCAAAGGAGGAAACTCCGCCTCCTAAGCTAGAGATTACCCAGCGAGCGGCGTGAGCTCAAGAACAGGACGAGGTTTGACTTCTGAAACATTTTCCCATCCACAAGCCTCTGCTGAAGTTCACAGTTATTTCAAGTGAAGAATTGTCAGCGTGTTAAAGCAGCTCTGCAGCTCCTCCACCTCCTCCCAACCCAGTGGGGGGCCTGATCCTTTCTGATGATTACCCAGCAGTGGACTCCTCCATTATCGCTCTGAGTCCTCAGAGCCTCAGCATGAACCATGAACCAGCCCCAACCTGAGGGTGATGCTCAGACAGGGACCCTGAGTGGCACCAGGTTCCTCTGTTCACTTGGACCAAACAGAGAGAGAATCTCTTCTTCCTGATCAAGAAAACTGAAACGGTCTCTTCCGCTTCCCCTCCATCACGACGCAGCAGACGGTTCTGATCAACGTATGCCAAGCCAACCAGCCCCCTGGCTCCGCCTCCTCTCTAGCTCCTCCCACCTCGTCATCACAGAGCTGCCTTCTTGCACCTTACAGGCTTTGGAAACACAACATGCACTTTGTAGAAAAGGTCATTCACTAGAGCAGTGATTTATTTAAATGTTCCTGCATGTATGTGGATCCAGGGTGACGATCAACACACTGACTGTCGTCAGACATGTTTGTAAATGTGAGACAAACTCCTTAAATCAGGTTTGTGAAAATGTTCAAAAACAATCAAGCAGAATTACAAGTGAAGATCTGGCTGTTTGGGACAGCAGCTGGAATGAAGCTCCTAATGAAACATTAAAGATCCTGCAGCCAACTTGCACTGGGAATGTGTGAAGAAATACTTTCTGTTCTCACACAGTGTGACTGAGAGAGAAGCCCAAACTCTGCTAACTCAGTGTCTGTCCTCAGAAATCAAACCGAAACACAGGAAGGCTAATTGTTCTGTTAGCACCTGTTTAGTTGAAGTGCATCAGTGATGATGAAGAGGACAGGTAACCTGACTGTCACCTGACACTCATTTACACTGACAACATGAACTGCAGGACCATCTGAAATCTACCTTTGTTCTGGTTCTACTGGTGCAGATGGAACATCAGCTCATTGGGCCCAAATGAAGAATTCAAACCCAGTTTATTATTGATGAATACCAAAGTTTACTTTGCTTACATTTAGGTACCAATAAAATGACCTAAATGGATCTTCCTTTATTTCTGAAGTGCATTTAAAATAATTCTATTTGAAACCAAATGCTGTCCATTAGGCCTGGAGTTAATACTATTGTTATAGCCGTTTTAAAAGATTTAAAGCAGTAATGTGACGTTTTAAGCCTGTTAAGTTGAGCAGTAACTCAGTTCTGTTCCAGTCGCTGTATGTGTGTCTTTCAGGGGTTAATCTGACGTCTTTTTCTTCACCTTTTAGTGACTGTAGATGTGAGTGTAAGCAGCACTGGGATTAATCACAGGTTATGCCTGAGCAACACAGTTTGTTGTCTCCACCTGAACATTTCTGCTTCAAAAGCAAGAAATCTGTGTCAGAATTCTGATGACCCGTCCATCAAGGTTCTGCCTCGACTCTTCACAGGTTTTAACATGTAATCACAGTGACTGACTGATCTGTTGGTCTTTCAGTCAACAGTTAACAGACACAGCTTCCATGTGCTGGATCACCCTGGATACGCCCAGAATAAAATGGAAGGTTCTTGGAAATGAAACCTTTAACTGATCTGCCTCCAATGTGTTGCTGGGAATCTGAATATCTGGTATACATTTGGGCCCAACATGAACACTTCCATTAGTTTTCATTTGAAGCTAGTAGTCGTCCTAATGTCACCAGCCAGGCTGTCCAAACTCAGATATTCTTTCCTTTAAGTGGTTCTGTATGTTTTCTGTTAGTCAGTGAGCAGCAGTAGAAGCTAATGCAGTGCATGTTTTTCATATGTTTGTAGCTCATGTTGGTGCAGCCATGTTGTTATCACCAAGCCTTTGTTTGGACACAATGAAGCAGAACCTTTAGGTTCTGGTGGTACAAAGAGGTTGATGATGCTTCGTGTCTAATATTGTGGATTTCTACCTGGTTGAACGTTAGAGAGCCACTTGGTCTGTTGTCACACTTAGTTTCTTTGCTGGTTGGTTTAACCAAGAGTGCAGAAAGGAAAATCCATCCCATCTTGATCAGAAGGAAGCTGGCATGTGAGTCGGCGTCTCCTCCTCCTTCTGGCTCTGCTGTAGAGAGAGGATGAGAAGCTCACCTTCATATTTTCAGTAGGTACATTTAGAAAATCATCATGAAAACTCTCTCTCGCGGTGTTTTAGCCTTTTGGACCATATAAGTGCTGTTTAGTTTTGTGTGTGGACGTTTCCTTGTGTTTTGATGTTGCAGCAGTTGTAGAGCCATAAGGAGGAGCCTCAGTGTTTCCCCTTTGACCTCAGGATCGTTCTGTAAGCATGTTTGCACCTGCGGATTGTAAAGCATCGCAGCAGCTTCTGGGCTGCCTGGCAGACATTTCTGCCCCTTTTGTCAATTGTACATTAACTTAAAATCTCCATTATTTTACAATGAGAAAATGGACCAATAAGTTGACTGACCTAAATGTATTTATTCTCACTTTCATTTACTTAAATTTTCAGCCTTATTTAGGCTGAAGCTTTTTAACATTCCATAGAAAGATGCAGTCTGTCAAACACAGCAGCCCATCATGAGTAAAGACGCTCAACACTGGCTCAGACAGATGACTCATCCTCCCCTTTTCATCCTTCTGCTAAATATTTCCCAAAGTAAAGCGTCGCCCATGTGGTCAAAATCTTTGAAAATGCTTGTTTGTTATTTTTATTTCTTGTGTTTGTCTTCAGATACAATGTTCAATTAGATCTTACCATTTGGTAAAAGCAATGTTTTCTTAAGTTGTGGGCCATAGCATATTTAAAAAAATGATATTTTAGAGAAGGTGTTAAAGAACCTTGATTTAAATGGTGGAATTTGCAGGACCAAACCAAAGTCCTTTCAGAATGTCTTAGGAATGTCAAAGTTGAATATCTGAAACAGGAATATCTCACTCTGTACCTACAGATCCCACCCAACTCCTGACAGCACTCCAGAGGTGACTGGACCAATCAGAAAGCTGTGCTTTGCTGATTGGTTCTCCAGTAGAAGGAGTTAGCAGATACAGGGAACACTTGAACAATTCCCCTAGTTTTGAGTGGCTTGACAAGGGGAATGTGACGGCTGCAGTCCAGGTCCTGCATGTGTCTGTGTGTGTCTGACTCCAGCTGCAGTCTGTGAATCTTTCCCACATTTTCAATGGGTTTTGTTTCTAACAGATCAACTGTTCTGATACAGAGGTCACTGTGTCAGTTACATGAGTCATAAACTGCAGAAACCTGAAGAATTCAAGCTGCATGTCCTTAAACTGACTTTGGACTGAGCAATAAGTCAACAGTGTTACAGTGCCAGTTGTTGAGAAACTGTTCTCTGATTAATTCAATGTTCTCTGTATGCATCATTCGGCAATCAGGGTTGGGTTGGGGCTTCTGAGTTCTCTGTGACTGAGCCGACTGCTTCAGGCCAACACTTTCCTCTCTGCTCCATCTGTCCCTCTGGACGGTTTTTCTCCCCAAAAGGAGTCATGATTTTCCAAAGTGTGGCTTTTCCTTGGATGACGACTGTGGCCACATCGACTAACTGGTGTCTGTTTCCAGTAAAGGTTATGATGCTCTCCGTCAGTGGATGATGTTACAAACTGAATGAAAGTTACTGGCAGTTTATATGCGACACTTATGATTTTCAAAGAACAGATGATTTAAAAAAAAATTCAACTTTCACATTGATCAACACTCTGTGACATCATCGTGTTTGTCTCTTCTAAGTAGTTTTCAAAAAGGACACAGATGACTTTATCCACACCCTGATCCTGCTGCACCACACTCTGGAACTCCTGATTACATTGTGTGTGTATATCTATATATCTATATATATATATATAGATATGTAATTATGAATAAATGATTGAGGAGCGTATAATCAATGACTGTGCTATTGTTGTCTACATGTTAGCAGTGTGATGATCCAGAGGTGTCTGGTTCACCAAACTGTTCCAATTTTGTAGTAAAAATGTCTAAACCTGGAAATTGTGGCTCTGAGTTGTTCTTTCATGTACAGGTGCTGATCATAAAATTAGAATATCATAAAAAAATTGTCAGCAATTCCAGCCTAAAAGTGAAACTTGTATATTATATTCATTTGTTACACAGACTGATATATTTCAAATGTTTATTTAAATCTTGATGATTAAAACTGACAACAAATGAAAACCACAAATTCTTTATCTAATAAAATTATATTATTTAAGAAAAAAGGATTTTTAGAAATGTTGGCCACCTGAAAACTATGAACATTAAAGTATAAGCATGTGCAGCACTGAGTACTTAGTTTGGGCTCCTTTTGCCCAGATGACTGCAGCAATGTGACATGGAGTCCATCAGTCTGGCATTGCTCAGGTCGTGCTAGTGACCCTCAGCTCTTCTGAACTGTTGGGTCTGATGTATCACATCATCTTCCTCTTCGCAGGCCAGAGATTTTCTATGGAGTTCAGATCAGGTGAGTTTAAGAACAGGCCAAGGTCCTTAAGCCAGGTCTGGTAGCTTTGGCTCTGTGTGCAGGAACTAACTCCTGTTGGGAAATGACATCTATATCTCAATAAAGTTGGTCAGCAGCATGAAGCCTGAAGTGCTCTAAAACTTCCTGGTAAGCGGCTATGTTGACCTTTAACCTCAGAAAACAAAGTGGACGGACACCAGCAGATGACATGGCAACCTAAACTGACACCGACTGTGGAAACTGACTGGACCTCAAGCAACATGGATTCTGTGCCTTTCCTCTCTTCCTCCAGACTCTGGGCCTTGATTTCCAAAAGAAACGAAGAATTCACTTTCATCAGAGAACAGAACTGGGCCACTCAGCAACAGTCCAGTCCTTTTTGTCTTTAGCCCAGCTGAGATGCTGATGCTGTTTCTTGTTCGAGTGTCTTGACAACCGGAATGTGACGGCTGCAGTCCAGGTCCTGCATATGTTTGTGTGTCTGACTCCAGCTGCAGTCTGTGAATCTTTTCCACATTTTTCAACAGGTTTTGTTTCACAGCTTCTAACAAATCCACTTTAATGTTCATTTGCTGCCTATATATCCAAGTTTTACAACTTGCTTAGTTTACAAACTATTGTTTTTTTATATTATTGAGTTATTAAAAATTATGGATGGATGTACAGACTGCAGTAGGCATGTGGCACCAGAAGGGGGCGGTAATGATGCAAAGCTATGAACCCTGAAGTCTGCAGTCGTTTTGTTTTTCCTGTTCATTTATCAGACTGAATATTTGAGCTGCTGCAGCAACAATGTCTTCAGTTCAGCATCTGAGAGAGTTTGTCAGTGACAGATGATGTCCAGTAAGGAGATGAGCTGGGCGGTCAGTGCGGACCACTGGACATCGCTGGACATCACTGGACATCACTGGGCATCACTGGACATCACTGGGCATCACTGGACATCACTGGACATCACTGGTCATCACTGGGCATCACTGGACATCACTGGACATCACTGGTCATCACTGGACATCACTGGGCATCACTGGACATCACTGGACATCACT
>CAEGAF010178988.1:0-20694 GCA_903067075.1 Micropoecilia bifurca | reverse complement strand
GTTAATGTCAAGTTGTCATAACGACATTTTGAATAATGTCAACTTTGTATTAAAAGTGTCAGAATTTACCGAATGACACTTTATGACAATAGCCATAAATATTCATGAAGGCTTATTCATGTTCATTACATGTGTTATGTCATGTTTATGTCAGTGTCATGAGAGTCTTATTAACCCCCTTTCAAATAAAGTGTTACCAAGTTTCAAAAACTTTACTCAGGTAAATGTAACTAATTACTACCCAACTCTGTTGGCTTTCATACATAACAGTATCACTGTTATTATCACTCTCCCTATTATTACTGGCACAAATCTTACATTTAAGCTTGTACTTTACTTGAATCCGTTGTGGATTCACCAGGTTTTGGAGCAGCACCCCCAGAGCACAACCACTCAGTTGCAACCCCAGTTTTAAGATACACACCTGCATTCATGACAACATTTCACATAGCACAGCCACCAATGCAAACAACAGGGACAAAAGCGACGAGACAGAGTGCAGGAGGTGCTACATTGCAGCATGGGCCTGTTTTGCTCCTGGCGCTGCTGGCTTGGCAGGGACTGGTGGTGTGTGGTCACCTTGGAGGCTCCCCCTTGTGTTTTGCTGTTTGTTTGGGGTCTTTGATCACTCGGTAGTGTGTTGGATTCCTGGCTGGTAGAGGAATTATGAGGATTATCTGTAGTTAAATGTTTTTTGGGTAAACCAATGTTTATTTAAACTGTGGTGTCATCGTAAAGCACAGCTTAGCCTCTGTTAGCCTTAGTGAACGGAGCTGACAGGAACACACGTTTCCTCCTTTTAAACTTTCAGGATTTAGATCTCTTAAATTAAGTTAACTCAGTTCATTTTTTGTTCTTTTTACATGGCTAGTTGTTATATTTATTCTTCCTCTCAGGCTTAACCTGAACTTTTTTATGCTTTGGGATATTATTTGAAATGTTTTGCTGAAACTGGCTCTCAGATCAGTATCAACAAGAAGGAAATGAGACTTCAAAAAAAAAAGAAAAAAGGAAAGGTTAACGAGAATATGTGCAAAAGAGTGGAATGACAATTTATTAAATAGTTTTTGAAGATTTAGCAGTTACAAGACTTGTTTGTCCTTGTCTGTGGCCTCAAAGTCTTGTAAACCCTTTTTAATAATGGAGAACATCTGTCAAAGACAAGATGACAGGAGTCAATGCAGAATGGATGTAATAAAATTTTAGCTGTAAATGTGATGTGCTAAAACAACCCAAAGTATCACTTAATCTTAAATGAATCTTCCTTCGTTCTGTCCTGCATTTCTTCCTTCCTGAATTAAAATCAGCAGGCACAATATTTAATGTTTTCTGCTTAGGTTAATAAAATTTAACAAGATTTCACTTTAACATATTGGACAAAAACATGTCCCTGCTGTATAACAGCAAATATCTTGTTTACTTATTTTTTTTCCTCTCAAAGTTGTGTCAAGATTGTAGATTCCCAGCACTTTCTTGTTAACCTTTCTCAAGTAGCTTAGATACCTTCTCATATAAGGGTAAAATAAAGAGGTTGTTGAATTATATCACATTTGTTCCACAAACAAGGCTCACCCAGGTCAAATCAGAAAACCACTAACGAGCCCTCGGACATAATTAGTCACCTATTTACAGGCACACTAAATAACAAGAAAAAGTGTGACTAAAGATTATTTTAAGTAAGTGTAAGTAGCTAAGTAAGACATTTTTCTCTGCAGTGCCAGAACAGTTTATTAGAAACTTGGACTAACACATAAATGGAAACAAATATTGTCAGCTTCGAATTTTCACTAAGAAAATACACAAAGGTACTGTAAAGTTGTGTTGAAATTAATTGCAGTCCAATATCACTGACCACGTCAAACGCTGATTTTTGACAGAAGTCATTTTTCTGAATAATTCAGCAGTAAGGGTAGGTTGATAGAAACAGTTCATTGCATGCATGCTCTGCAATCTCGGAAATTGAATCAATTGTCAAGAAAGCATGTTCAAAATAGGAGTATGAAGTTCAGACATTCAGTTCATTCAGTGTGTGGAAACCAGGTGGCCCTTATTTAAGCATGTAGGCAGCAGATGTGGTACATTCTGGTCATGGTGACAGACATTGTTCGGTTGAACAGCATATTCTGATTAACAAGTCAAATGGAGGGAGAAAAACATTCAAAGAAGTGAAAAAGCAGGAAAAAAACAATTATCTAAGCTGAAATACTTTAAAATCAAACCATAGCCAGTTGTTGCATTTGTTCATAAGGAAATTAGAATATATCCAACACTGCATAATTCTTGTGCTTTGTTAGTTTCTGGCTTTAACTGTGGCTCAATTGATTAAATGGTCCTCTAGAATGAACCCACTTATAGTTTTTTGTCCGTTCCTTACATCACCTTTCTTAGTCTTTTCCTTTGTTCAGTTGTGTTTTTGCAGGTTTGCTGAAACTGCAAAAGTTTTGCTGAAACTGCAAAGAGGACACATTTTTCTTAATTGTGTGCCACATATGTATGTATTCAGTTTACCAATATTTTTGAAGGAATACGGGTGCATAGAAGATCTTTCAGAAATTAGGATCAAACTAATTTGAATCATGATCTTAGCTCAATCTTTTGATTTCAAAGCTAAATCGGAGAACATTTAGTGACTAGAATTTTGCTGCAGCTAAATCCATCAACAGCTACATATAGCCATGTTTTCAGATTCATATGTGTTGATATTTTGTCTAATATTAATCTAACGCTTACCTCAATTAACAATAAAATGATTTTGCTCAACAAAAACAAAAATTAATTCTTATCTTTCTTACAAACATGGCCTCACATAAAAGCTGCTTGCTGTAAATGTTTGAAGCTTCAGTAAAAACTGAAGGCACAAAGGAAAACCACATAAAAAATGCAACGTTTCTAGTTTAGATACCACCTTTTCTGGAAGAGGAAAACCAAATTGAACTGATTGCATCTAGCCGCAAATTGCATTTATGCTCAAACACAAGCAAGATTACACTGACTGTAAAACGGACACACTTTTTGAAGAAAATAGGCCAATGCTAGATAACCAGGCAATGGAACTAATCCAGGAGTATGGCTGGGTAGGGAAGGGGAGAAGTAAAGTGAGAAAGAACATGGGGAGGGATGAAGGTGGGACTTCAGAGGAAAAGAGAAACACAGGACCATAGAAGGACTTAAACCTACTCACACACACACTGCATACACACAGATGGAGGATACTAAAGCTACTAGAACTAAGTCCCTCTGCGCTTGGTAGGTCTGTCCATCTGTCTGTGTCCTATTGTATCTTTGATAATTCTCTAAGCTGCTTCTGCTTGTCACCAACACATCAGAAAGTTGAGTACACTTTCACTGTTCCGCAGAGACTAAAACAGGCAGTGAAACTCAGCATGATGCATGATTTATACCTTATAAGCATTTTTGTTTCATTCTCTCGTTCCTTCATTTGCCCACCCAACTGAGTTCTGCAGCGTCAGTGGCTAACAAGATTATACATATGCTCATCACAAGATGTCTTAAACAAAAAAAAAGTGAAAACTTATGCTGTGAATATCAAAGGCAAGGAAAAGGAAAGGTTTAAAAAGTGTGCAGATAGCTGCATTAAGGAGACTGACAGCTGCAATCAGCACAGAGCCACAGCGGTTGTAAAAGAAATTAATACATTTACTCCTGTGGCATAATACACCTCTCTCCTTTTCACATGAATGCTCATTATGATCTAAACATTCAGTTCTAGGAAAAGTATGCAAAATGAGCCTGTATATTATGCAGGTAATTATTTCTGCAGGGTGCCCACCTTTATATGTCAATTTATACACATCTTGTGATGTTTTTGTTGGAATGCAGCAAATTGTTATTGTTATTGTGCAATTATATTATCAACAAAGAAAAACACACCGTGCACGCAAATACTTACACCTTAAGGCAATGTTGAATCACCAATTAACCTGAAATGAATGGTTTTTCATTTTGGAAAAAAAAGGGAAAACCCTTGTGTGTTTGCAGAGAAACCTTCCACTGAAAGACTCCAACTGAGATGTAAACCTGCCGTCTTTTAGCTGCCCAACCCTCCACACTGGCTCTTAACTACTGTAGCCAGAATCAATAACACAGAAATACTGATTAATATTTTTACAGGTATAAAAATGAGAAAAACGATTAGTTTTAACAGTTCTCTCTATAATTTCTTTAAATTTATGTATCAGATTTACACAATGTGGCTAAAAAGTGTAAAGGAATTATTTATTTTGATTGAATTTATTGCCTCATTAAGCTACAAATGATGTTATTTCTATTATCTGTGTGTTACTCTTCATTATTTTTAGGTATGTAGAGGACCTGATTACCAAAAATGTTTTCTTGTTATAAAAATTGTGTTTTTCTTTAATTTGAAGTCTGAAAACTTAAATATAATTGTGGTTCCTTAATTTCACACACACACACACACACACACACACACACACACACACACACACACACACACACACACACACACACACACACAAACACACCTACACACACCCGCACACACGCACACAAAAAGACAGTAATAATAATGATATGAATGCCCTTTAATAAAGGTCTTGATTCTTAGCAATGATCTGGCTTAATTATAATATTCTATAACAATGTTAATAACCAGTTCATGCCTGCTTTATTTTAAAGGCCTAAAGTCTCAAAAGCTCAATAAGTCCTTAAACAGAGCTGAAGTGGCGCACAAGGACCTATTGGTGTTCTTTATGGCATTGTTGATGATTCTCCAGCTTCCAACAAAGCCAGGAGGATTTTTCCAGCACAGAAATGAATTTATTGTATTATTGTCAGGAATAAAAGTGGCTCGAAGGATCTGTGGTCGCTGTAGCAGTGCAGTGGACTGATGCTGAGATCAGCTGTCGGGCTGGACGGTGGGACTGATGAGAACATTTAGATCTGCAGGCTCCCTGCCTCACCAAACACCTGTTACTGCTGAGAGACAGCAGGTGGGTGAGTGATACAGAACCAAAGATGAAGCAATAAAAAAAAAAAAAAAAAAAGTCCAGGTTGAGGGGGAACAGAGAAACTGAGATTTAGGCGAGTGGAGGGATGCCATGTGAGCAAGGATGAAATACAGGGAAAACATAAAAACAGACATTGTAAAGTGTATACAAGTAGGTAGTTTTCACTCTGACCTGAGATGAACTAAGATGATATATTCACATGCACACACACACACACACACACACACACACACACACACACACACACACACACACACACACACACACACACACACACCAGGATAACTACCATCCTTGGTTATTATTTGCCACTGATTTAGTTTACGCTCTCTCACTGAAGATTTACTTCAGCAAAACATCTGACTCAGTTTAGTTTTAACACTTAGATGGAACATAATGATTGATGGTTGATAGTGAAAGGGCACTGAAGCAAGAGCAAGAAGTGTGGGTCAGCAAATATAGCATGAAGAAATCAGACCGAAGGAGGAAAAATTGCAGCGGTTTCAAAATCTCCCTCAGAAAACTCACAGATTCTTTAGAGAACAATCCCAGATGAAGTTTTTACATGCAGTCTGATTGGCATGTCTTTATGTTAGACTTAATTACCAAACTAATGTTGATTAGGTCTAATTTCTTTTAAAGTGACTCTGAACAATCAGTGCAGAAAACAGCTGGGATGTTGATGGTGTAACATTGTGGGGGATTACTTCCTGCAGACTTTGGGCCTCATGGTGATAAGTGAGCTTTGTTATAAAGCCACAAAACACTCAAGTGTTTCTACTGACCATATCTTTTCCTTTGTGACCAGTGAACCCATCTTCTGATGGCTCCTTCTACCAGGATGTCAAAGTTCAAATACTGTCAAGCAGGTTTCTCTGAACAACATACGGTTTGCTGTATTCTAATGGCATCCAGCCACCAGGTCTCAGTCCAGCAGAGTATGTTTAGGATGTGGTGGGATGGGACTGAGTGAAGCCATCTTGCCAATGTGGACCAACTGAGAAACCACAATAAATTCTGGAAGGAAAATGGGTTTCAACCCAGTGACTATCAAGGTGTTTGACAAGTGACCATCGACTTGTTAAGTGGTTGTTGAATGGTCATGGAGATCAGGATTATATTGCCTCGGCTCAAAGATGGTGGCCAACATCCAGCATTTCAAGCCTTTGACTTTTATTTATTTAGTGATTTTTCTTGGTTTTACTGCATAATAATATTTTTTCATCTTTTGTTCTTTCAATTATTAAATTAACTATCTTGAAATCAAACAATTATTCCAATGACGGTATTCTCTCTCTTTTTTTACAGTAATCATGAATCATACCATAACCTTTTCATTCATAGTGGTCACTACAGTGGACACCTACATTAAAGCCATTTTCTTGTGCTTCTTGTGGATTTTTATGCTATAAATGCTCAAAGACCACTGAAGTGGACAGTAATGCATCATAAAATAAATTACCAACTACTGGCCATCAGCTGCAAATGCAATAAACTACTTTTGTTAAATCCAATATGGTCGAGAGACAAAAAAGTATGCGGACTGACCCGGTCCCTCCTTCTACTGTAGACGACTCTTGCAAGTAAAAAAATATATTGTGACATCAGATAACCCCTGAAAAACAATAGTACTGATGTACTTTTCAAATAACAACTTTGTATTTGGAGAAAAAAAAATTATATATATGTATATATTTCTTTTATTTTTTTACAAAATGCTTCTTCCTACCTTTTTTATGCCTTAGGAAAATTTTAAATTTGAAAAATTTGAAAAAATCTTGACACAAAGGATTATAATTCCTGCATTTAAGGGCTAAATAAAAGACCTTACCTTCATTTTAATGATGTTTATTTTCTCAGTGTTGCCTTTCCTGTTGCTAGGTGTAACAATTTTTTGACAGTGCTGCTGTTAATTCTTTCCATTTAGTTTTAATGTCACAGCTGTTTTCAAAGTAGGAAATGAATAAAGTAATCCTTTAAATAGTTTCAATTCAAACGCAGGCTTTGCAGTCATGTTTAGTAATTGTTAGGATTATTGCAAGAAGAGATAATGAAAAAGAACATTTTAGCAACAGGAATAAACATGATAAATAGTTCAATAAGAAATTACATTTTAGTCTGAGTAGCATGTTTGTAATTCGCAATGGAGAGATGACTTGGAATCCAAAACAAAGTGTTTGTCTTTGGTACCAACAAGGTCGCTGTGCTCACTGTCATCATCCTCTGAACAGTATTTTTCACGAGCCTGTGGTTGTGTAACCGGCCTGCAGTCGGATTTACCTGTAGTGGAATAAACATAATCAGTGACTTTCCTACAGGGAGGGATATATTATCATATTAAACATCCTCATTTCCATCTGGAGACTCCGGTCAGAAATTACCTCACATCCATGTAAATTGTGATTTTCTGACTTTACAAGGTAACAGATCTATAGAAATAACGATTTCTCTCCCTTTCTCTCTTCCCTCAGGCGTAATTGTTGATTTATGTTTTGCATTGAAAAATAAAAATCATACATCATAAGTTGTTGTAGCGTTTGCAGGCATTCAATGCGAGGCCGCTGGCACTTCTTTCCACACTGGTTGACTGGCTGACTAACCAGCTGGCTGAATGGCTGGCTGTCAATTCAGAACATCTGAGCTGGCATTTATCCAGAAACATCTCCTGCTGTTTTTTTGCCCCCGCAGGGTATTTGCGGAACAATAATACAGAATCTACTCTTCCTGAGTATACGGATAAAAAGAAGATAAAGAAAGAAAAAAAATGGGTTGTTTGTTTTTAGATATATTAAGGTGTAGAGACTGGCTGCTAGAAAGCTAGTTTGAAATCAGTCCAAAAGAAGCCTTTTTTTTTTTCAAGAGCAACATCAATGTACAAGTAGGAAAACACTTTGATGTGAGAGGCAAATGTCAAATGATGCTCTCTGTTTTCCAAAACACTTTTTACCCTAAATCCTGCTCACTCTAGGAAACGTATACACAAGAAACAAACAGAGAAATTGTACTAAACAATCATAAGAATCAATCATTTTCAAAACCTTTTTTTCTTTTTTCTTTATTTGAATATGACACAAATACTTCACAGTCTGGGTATTATTATTATTATTTCTCTACATTGATCTGTAGTTGTGAGTGTACTAATTAGTTTTTGGTTGGGTCTATTACACTATAACATAGAACAGTGCTGGTTTTATTTAGTCTCCAAGTTGACTAAATTTTGCTGACTGCTATTTGTGTCACAAGCTCACAAAATCAGTCACAAAAACAATCTGTTGTTGTTTTCAGCCATATTAGGATGACAAAAGAACATATATATTTATGCAACATTCATGCAACTCAATTCAGCTTTTTTTATACATGGCACCGATTCACAATAAATGACATCAAGAACGCTGCATTCTATCTGCATAGCTCATGATGTAGTAACATAGTCAATTAGTCCCAGGCTTCAACTGATGAAATTCAACATGCAAATGAGAACAAGTTAATGTAAAATTAAATCTATGTCCTTAGGTTTATTCAACTAATATTTTACAATATTAGCTCCTTTGCTTTCGTAGTAGTAATTATGGGATTATAGCATAAGCTAATTCGCATAAGCAGTCATGTCAGCATCTGTAAATTTCACCTCATTTATTTTGATGTTACAGTGTCTCTTATTTTTTTTTAGGTTACATTTATTTTGTTTTTTGTGAGTAAGCAAGAAAGTTTATTTGGTGAAATTAAATGTGAGATAAAAATTCTCCTAAAATTAGAGTGCAAAAAAAAACAGCTGTAGGTAGGAAGTGTTTTTTTTGGCTATTTGCTCATTGTTGCTATTATTTCTTCTGAACTTTTGACTTTATCTAAAAATGAGATGTTTTACTTTTGACTACCAAGTTTGATAACCCATCATCTGCTGTTTAAAATATTTTGGTCAATTTTGGCTCCATAAAATATAGGAATATTGTTTGAGCATTTTGTCAACTACTTAACTAGTTGACAACTAGTTGGCTTATACTTTTCTCAATAGAGAATCACAAGAACAAGACTGTTTCTTTTAAATAAATGTTTATTTCTTAGATATTGCCATATTTATAAATGTTGGTGGAGGTTGAAAGAAAATATCGTAGGAGTATTTAAATGTCAAACTGACTTGTGTGGGCCTACATTTGTGGATAATTAGAACATTAAATTCTGTAGTGTGTGTGTGTGTGTGTGTGTGTGTGTGTGTGTGTGTGTGTGTGTGTGTGTGTGTGTTTACATGTGTTAGCTTGCTTCTATCTCTGTCTCTTTCTGCTAATTTGTTTAGAAAGACTCAATGTTAATTACAGGCTTATAAGATGAACTCAACCTAGC
Source organism: Micropoecilia bifurca (assembly GCA_903067075.1). Taxonomy (NCBI): domain Eukaryota; kingdom Metazoa; phylum Chordata; class Actinopteri; order Cyprinodontiformes; family Poeciliidae; genus Micropoecilia; species Micropoecilia bifurca. The sequence goes on along the minus strand of CAEGAF010178988.1, from coordinate 11,365 downwards.
TGGGTTTTTCCTTATTACTGTGCAAATTGTCAGCAGGTGCGTCCATATAGATCATACCAGCACACAAAGCTACACAGCTGGATCTTATCCACTGTATAATTAAGTGTGAAAATGTCCATAAAAACAGAAATGCCCTGCGAATAGCGAGATAACTGGAAGGATTCTTCCTGCACTTGAGATAAACCTGTCGGGTTGCTTGTTTCTTCTTACTGTCTGAATTTTACTCTTAACTTTTGTGAACAGCACTAACTATTCTCACTAGAGGATCAGGGAAATGCAGAGAGGAAGACGTCCTCCCGTTTGTCAGTTTGGAAAAGTTCTTTGGATAAGTAGAGAAAAATAGTGTAGTCCTTCCAAAACTAAACTCATATCTGCCAATGACTCAGCCTGCTTTGCATAATTTTAGCCCTCTGGTTAATTACAGCACAGCACAGCACCTGGCTGGACTTTGAATGTATAATGCATTTTTTTTATTTTCCTGGAGAAGATGTTATGGTTACTATAGCAACTAGAGATATTTGTGACTGCAGACTGACAGCTGACGGATCAACTTCACACAAAGAGCCACCTAGATGGACAGTTTTCTCTGCGGTGCTATCTATTTTTCTTATATAAAGATTTTCCCGTTTCAAAGTTGGCTCGATTTTTCTCTGCCGTTCTACTCTAGAACACACTTTCTGTCTTTCAGACTGACTTAGGAGTTTATAGAGGAATGTTTATGTATCAATCCAATTTAAATTTCAAAGAAATTTAGGGCAATCTTCTTGGAAATGAGAAGAGGAAGAGAAGTGGGTGAAAAAAAAGACGGGTTTGGGGGATTCAGAAGAAGCAATGAAAGAGAAGAGATAATGTTGTCAAAGGAGAGTATAAAGTTACATTCAGGAGGTCTAAACTCAGAGTCACACTGAGGATTTTAAAAACAGTGGCAGAAGAAATAAAGTAAAACTGATTAAGTCTGTGAATATGTTCTGTCTTTTATTATTGTGTTCTGTCTGATTAATTTAACCTGCAAAGGCTCTTTGTTCAAGATGAGCCTGGGAATAGGTGGCAATAGTTAAGGAAAAACATTAATACAATGTAATGCTTTTCATACAAAACCATTTGAAATACAGCAGGAAGGAATGTTTTTCACTTATAAATATTTATACTATTGCGTCTTGATTTAACAGTTTCTCCTTCGTTTCAGACAATTGAATTAGTTTATTAGTGGAGATGAACGATGGCATTGCCTGTTCTCACCAAATGTGAGTATTTTGGAACAGTGTTTGCAAAAAAGCATCATCACATCTCACTGCTCATGCTCATCTTGAACAAAGTGATCTTAATTAATTAATTGATTCATTAGATTAATAAATTAAAACTTTATTAATCTAAAAACAATGGTTGAAGTTAAGATGGTTATTTTTCTTTGGTACCTTCAATTGGATTTTTCCAGGTTTTCATTAGAGATATTTTTCAAATGTCATCAAAGGTCATAATTTGCTGGGGGAAACATGCAAGAGATTCAAAGCAATAGCAGCTGATGATAAACAGATGGAAAATTGTGCTTCTTGTCAAATGAAAGAAAAAAAAAACCTTGAAAAAAGATCAACAAGAACATGCTGGGTCAGGTTCTTATTTATGGGACACATGACTGTAGATTTGATATACCTTATTTATTTTAGGGTAAGTTAACCAATGAAAATGTACATAACAAATAAAGAGACTCAAGAAACCTGTTGAGGTTCATTAAACACATTCAGTTTAATGTCTGTTTTCCTAATTTAATGTGCGTCTCATGATGTTAGTATCACCAGTAATTGTGGTTAACTTTTCTACTGTGGAAAGGAAACAAGCAAAAAGTGAATATAGAAGAAAAACTCAGAAAAACTCCATGAAGACCTGAATTCCAGTGAAAGGTAACAGATATAAAATAAATCTAGTTTTACCCACAAATCTAAAGCTACTTTTAACTCTACATTTATGTTTATTGGTGTTCCGCAATATCTCTATATAATGATCTCTATGAAATTCTCTGCTCTGTAGGACTTCTGCTGTCCTGCTCTCTGGGTTTTATCTGGATCCGCTTGTTAGCTTCAAGGACCGAAGCATTCACACCTCATTTCTATTCAGACAGCTTGCGATTCAAAAGTGGCGTCTTAATGAACTATGATTACAACCAAATCCATTTACTTCAGAAAACCTGTACCTCCGATTCAACTCCGCAAACCTTGAAGACGAAATATGATAATTATGAGGAACGAAAGAAAATATGTATTGACACAAAACGCTATCCTCTAAACCATTCCAGAAAACACTGATTTAACATAAAAATAAATGTTATTTTCCATTTTCTTAAGGACGTTTCAATATTAAATATATGCGTCTTGGTTTTGCCTGAACATCTGTTTGAAAATGAACAAGGGAACACCTTCATATTTAAGTCATAAAACAGAATAAACTTGCTTTAATTAGTTGAACTTTCTCTCTAGCTGAATTAGATATTTGATATCAACTCTAATTATTACTTAGAAATTCACACCTCTAACCAAACAAGACAAAATAGGCGAAGAGGAGGTTCAGACTTTAATGTGCAATTCAGCCTCATCCTTCAATAAAATCACATCCTTGACTCCATCCATCCATCCATCTTCTTGACACCCTTGTCCCTTTGTGGGGTCAGGAGGGTTGCTGGTGCCAATCTCCACCTAATGTTCCGGGTGAGAGGCGGGGTCACCCTGGACAGGTCGCCAGTCTGTCACAGGGCAACAAAGAGACACACAGGACAAACAACCTTACACACACACCTAGGGACAATTTAGACAGACCAAATAACCTAACAGTTATGTTTTTGGACTGTGGGAGGAAACCGGAGTACCTGGAGAAAACCCATGCATGCACAGGGAGAACATGCAAACTCCATGCAGAAAGGCCGGGGCTGGGAATCGAACCCAGAACCTTCTTGCTGCAAGGCTCTACCAACTGCGCCACTGTGCAGCCACATCCTTGACTCAGTTTTCAATTGTATCTTGGATTCAACGCTTTTTAAAAAATATATATATTGAAGCAGATTCCATGTCATAAAGTTTAATTTGTTTTTTGACATTGTTTGAAATGTGAATGTCAGTTGTTCTTTTATTTAAACAGTGTTGGGTTATCTTAAAAAAGTAATAGTTTCTAGTTACTATATCAAAAAAGTAACTGGGCCCATAACAGAATGAGTAACAACACATTAAAATCAACTAATTAGCAGGGGAAGTAATCGTTCTTTAACTTAAAAATCATGTTTGAATTATGTAAAAGCATATTGGGATCCACTTAACGAAACTTTAAAATATTTGTTCAAATGTATGTTAGGAAGTTGGCACTTAAACTAATGGATTACAAATGTGAAACACTTGTAATTTAAAAACAGTCTAAGCTAGATTACACTGATTAAGTGTAATCTAGTTTATACTGGTGGACAGCGAACACCAGGCTTACATTAACCCAGAGGCTCCCAAACTGCGGGGCGCGCCCCCTAGGGGGGTGCCGTGTCATTGCAGGGGGGCGCGGGCTGGTTAAATGAAAAAAACAACAACAACGATGAACGCTGTTTGTGCTGGGGGTGGAAGAACAGGGAGACTGTAAGAGTCTCTCTGCCCACCACCCCTGTCTCTCCCTTTATGTGGTCCACAGCTGGGAGACTTGTCTCTGTCTGTCTGCTTTGTTTTTGTGCACTCGCTGTGCATCACTGCTTGTGTGTGAACACCTGTCCAAGTCTGCCTGTGGTTGGTTTATGGCTACTTTACTCCTCTTCAGTGAATCAGCTGCACATATGCAATTTTTTCTCCTCCATAGCTCGTGGTCAGATGGCGACATCTTCAATATTCAGTGTGGTTAGTTATAGTATTGTGCCATGTTTTTTGTGTCAGTAGCAAAAGTGCATTGCAACAATGACAAAAGTTATTATCACTGTATTTAAGTGCTTGTGTTCTCAGATGTCAGGTGAAATGTTTACATTTACATTTACAGTAGCAGCACAGTTTTTGTCAGAAGTTGACATGCACTTACAATTAGGATAAATGTCAGTAATTTTATCTCAATAAGGGATTTGAAATATTTTTTTTCACATGGTGAAACGATCATGCAATATGATTTTTAACATTTTATGTGTGTTTGGCATCATTGCTCTGTTGGAATTCTTTTTTGTGTTTATCTGAGCCAAACCTTCAGCTGAAATGTAAGGAAATTAGTCTGGATGTTTAGGAACCACTGAGGAGCCACCAAGCCTCACGCTTACCACAAACTTTTTTTATTCATTTATGTATTTATTTTCCCTCTTTATTTATTTATTTATTTTATTTTGTATGAAATAGCTCTCCATATATGGAACACAAGTTTAACTGTCCACAGAGTTACATTAAAACTGCAGAAAGAAAATATCAGGAAATTCAAGCATGACAAGCATGGACTCCCCATTCTGTCCATCTCAGTCACTTTGCTGCTCTGTCCTTGGGCAAAACACTTCACAAGCCCTGCATGCCGCTGGTGGTCAGGGGGCCAAGTGGTGCCGGTTGAATGGCAGCCTCACGTCTGTCAGTCGACTCCATGGCAGCACAATGCAGGTTACCACAGGCAATTTATCATCTTATTTTTGATACAGACTGAATAGTGGCAAAAAACATTCAAAAGTGTAATTCCTCTACAACATGTCAATGGACAGAATATAAACATTAGTGGCAGTATGTATGTATTTTGCACCTGCATAGATACATTTATTTCTGTGTAGAGTGGGGAATATAAAAATGTAATGCATTTAAATGTCTGACTTGCACAAACTTTCACATTGTTCACACAACAAATTTTGATGCAAGGCAGTTTTATTTGTATAGCACATAAACTGTACAGCCACTTATCACAACGTGAAGGTAATGATTAATTTATGTGATTAGATGTGACAAATTGTATGTATGAATTCAGTTTCAACACGAGAAGTCTGCACAGTTACCAAACCTGTGTGTGTGTGTGTGTGTGTGTGTGTGTTTGTGTGTGTGTGTGTGTGTGTGTGTGTGTGTTAAACTGTACCTGCTTGGCCAAATCTGCCAGATGAAGATCAGTGCATACTAACAACTGTCACTTTTCCATTGACTCCCAACCAGACATGTGTTTGCAGATATCCTATTTTCTGTCCCAAGTTGAGGGTGATAGTCGGTTCATTTGTCGATTTTTGTTGCGTCCCACTTTTGTTTTCCATCTCTTCATCCTCCCGCCTGAGCGTGTCCCTCTGCTTATGCATTCAGAAAAAGGAAGCAATGTCAGAGAACTGGAAGATGACAAGAGAAATAGTAGGGTAGTGCTGCACATATTGTGGCCTACGAGGACTGAAAGAGGAAATGATGAAGAGAAGAAGGCGAGAGACACAACTGAAGAACTGAAGAAAACTTGAGATGGAAATTTGAGAGGGAGTGAAGCTTATGAGGGGAGAAGAAATGCTGATTGACTGAAGAGACAAAACAGGTGAAGAACTCATTAGACAGACAGATGAATAGACTTAGTTTTTCACTCATTTTTTAGAAAGTGAAACTCATATTATATAGATTAATTACACAATAGAGTGACATATTTCATGTAAATTCAATGATAGCGGCTTACAGATACTGACGGCTGAATATTAGAATATTACAATAAATCAATACAAAAAGCATATTTTAAGCAGAAATGTCAGGCTACTGAAAGGTATGTTCCTTGATATGCACTCAGTAATTTTGGGGGCATTTTATTAATGTGAGTTTAGACACATTATGTAGCATTAATCCAGTTAGATTACTTTGAGCTTTTCTAAGCTCTGTGCACAAAATGACTTGCAGAATGTAGATGTCGAGAAAATCTTTGCAGGGCAGCAAAGGCAGATGGAAACTGATTGTTAAAATTTAATTGAAATGAATTTTAGCAAAAGTTTAACGGTGTGCATACTGATGCAACACAATTATTGCGGCTTTCTATTTTTATTTTTTATGTCTTTTCCTCAACCGATTTTATTTTTTCTTCAGCTTAGTTGTATGGAAAATATGTCAAATCGAAGGTGAGAAACAGTTGGAAATGAGTTATGATTGTCTAGATTTGATTATGCTTTGGGAGCCGCTGTAGGTATGATTATAGAAAGGCAGATCCTTAGCTCTGATATCTAACACTTTGATGATAGACACTGTGTGCGTAGGATCTCTCTGAGTCATTTTAAGGTCTCAGCGCCCGAATCATGCCAACACTGACTAATGTTGAATCGTTGCTATGCTCCAAGCAGAGCTAATTTCTCGTTGCAACTTTTGTCACTGCCAGATAAACAGTCATTTTGTGAGCTTAAATCTTTTGTCGTATTAGGTCCAGCCCTTTTTTTCTTTGCACATGGAGAAGCAACATTAAGTTAATCTTTCATTGTCCAGCAATAAAGAATGAAATATCTGCCTTGTGCTAAAGTATCTGCCTTTAAAACGTTTTGTCATAAGAATGACCCCTCAGTATTGTTAGCATATTCACGCTTATTGAATAACTAACAGTAATTTTTTATTGATTCTTGCAAAACTGCAAAATCTAGAAAATATCCAGCTGACTGATATGAAATACCGTTCCCCAGTTGATGTCGGTATGCTTTGCACATCTTCGTATTTTACAGGAGCCTGACTGTCCTCCCAGTAAATAGCCTGTATTATAGTTGGACTGTCAAAGCTAATGCATAAAACTTAAGCAAAGACAAACGAGGTTGGAAAAAATAGCTACAAAGTTTATTTTAAATTCAAAAATGCAAATAGCTCGAGGCTTCAAGTCTCCACTTTAAGCCTCTCACGACACAAAAATCTTCCCTGTCCAGCATTTCTGTCTGGGTTGGAAAGCTCAGTGAAGGATTACAGCTGCAACAGAAGGGTGGCAATCAATCAAACAAGGATGAGCGAGGGAATGGTGGAGGGGAATCTCTTTCCTGTCAGTCATGTTTTATACCCCAGAGAAGAGGTTCAGCAGGAATTGGCATCTTTTATTTCACCAGTAATTTAACTTTTTCTTTATTTTATTGCTACTGTCTTTATTCACATTGAACTTTTAGATTCTTATTGACAATACGATAAATTATTAACTCCAAATGCACCACTGCAGACTCAACATGCAAAGTGGCCACGCAGGGATGGGTCAATTCAGTCAATATGGTTGGTCTGTGAGGATACGAGCTGAGACATTATTTGATCTTTCTTTTGCAATTGTTATAATTAGAAGGATGGATTTCTCTGCCACTCATCAGATGTAAATACAATAATTACACGATTGCAGTTGGGCATTAGCAGATCTAAAGATTAAAAGGTGTTTCATAAATACTGAACCAAAATGTAGAACCTTTCCACATAATAATTTTTCTCCAAATCTTAGTTGTATTTTATTCCCTGAGACTGACTGAGATGTAACAGTAAGACATAATCATCTCAGATGATCACATTGCTTTCTTTTGTCAATGTTGTCTTCATCAGTATATGCTGTGTGTGTGAAGCTTGAAAAAAGTATAACTAATTAATTTTAGAAAGTGGGAGTCATATTGTGCACTTTCATCACATGTGGAGTGAAATATTTCAGGCCATTTCTTGGTATTTTCATCACGATGGCTTACTGTTATGCCCCCAAGGTCCAGGGGTTCTGGGGACGTAACATAAAGATGTGTCCAGAGAAAACAAATAGAATTTAAAATATTTTTTTACAAAAGGAATGGTTTCACAAAACCAAAACACAATACACTTTAACCCAATTAACACAAAAAAATAACTAACAAACTGAAGAATATTAAGTGCAAATTGAATTACAAAATGTCCTAACCAGTCAATCTAAAGTAAAACCAAATAACCCAAAAAGAAAATAAAAAAGAACACACAAAGGGAGCACCAAGCCTCCCAAACAATCTTCAATATTAAGTAGAATCAATCAAGATCAGAGTCAAGCTAAACCGAACCAACATGATGAACAAAGTTTCTGAAAGCTGCCCAAAACTGTCCGTTACAGGCAAGTTTGCAAGCAAACAAACAAATGTGGCAAACAGCTGAACAAAGCCTCTTCCTACAAGCTGTCCCTCTGGAGGAAAGATTTCAGGAGCCTTTTATATAGTGCAGGTGGGCCTCATCAGTGTCTTATTGGCTTGCAGCTCTCTGCTGGTCCAATGGGGTTGCTGCTCCCCTGCAGCCTCCAGGCAGCCAATCAGGAAGGTGTTCTCACATCTGAACCTGCACAGCCTCAAGAGGCCAGGGGCCATAACACTTACAGATGGCCTGGTAAAAACCAGTCACGTTTTCTACGTTTTGCTTTGTTCAAAAGGTCTGGACCCTCGACTACTGGGAAACGATTGCTTGCTGGAGTTGTGGACTCCGTTGAAGTTTTAAAGTTTACCCAATTGCAAATGTTTGGTTGTGATGCGCATTTTTTCAATGCGCTTGTTTGGCACGAAGCTTAATGGACCATCACCTACTGCAAAGAGAAAAGCACAGAGCCAAACAAGATGCCTGTTAATGATAATTCAGTACACTGACAAAAGGCCTGGTTCACGTTCCTTACCACCATGGGAGACTACAATTCTAAAACATTGCAGAAAATCACAACGCACTGGAAGGAGATGAGAATCGAGTGGAATCGCTGAAGTATTTTCATTTCTGTGCACTCAATGCACAGACTCTTTGCATTAATTACTGTGTAATTTATGCAAACAGAAGGTGAGGATGTGTGAAGTGCTTTGGGGTCCAGGCCATTTACCAATTGGCATTTTACTGTATCAGTGGTGACATGGCATGGAGGAGATGTACCTGTTCTTTGGTGAGGTGTAATGGAATCCCAAGTTGTTTTGATGGCTCCCTTCAGGTCATCTGCTTATTGGGTCTGGTGTATCTCATCTTCTTCCAGGTTTTCTGGTCAGTCAAGCACAGTATAACCATAGTACCTCTGGTAAGGTGGGAAGGTGCCAAGTCCTGATGGAAAATGAAATCTGCATCTTCATGAAGCTTGTCAGTCGGAGATAGCATGAAGTAAATGTCTTGGTAGAGGACTGTGTCGACTGTTTTCTTTCGAAAACCAGGAGGACCAACACCAGCATGTGACATGACACAGTCGTCACTGACTGTGGGAACTTCACACCGGAAGTTCCTTCAAGCAGCTTAGATTCTGCGCCTCTCCGCTCATCATCCAGATCCTTGGGGGCCTTGACATCTGAATGAAATGCAAACTTTACTTTAATCTAAAATGAAGACTTTGGCCCAGTGAACAACAGTCAGCTTCCTTTTCTCTTTAGCCCACAAACAACTGACTTTGTTTTTGCTTCAGGAGTGGCCCGACACAAAGCACGACATTTCTAGCCCATTTATAGGGCTTTCCACGGTTTCTTGTTGACACCATGAGTTTGGAATATTTAACTTTCTCACAATATTCAAATGTTCTAGAGCAGGGGTTTTCAATAAGTAAAGTTTATTTACAAAGCATTTTTCACAGGCATAAAATCACAAAGCGCTAGTACAATAGAAATCAACCTTAAAACCATACAAAACATAAAACCAACATAAGAAACACAATGAAATCAAGAGAGAAAGTCCTGGGAAAATAAAATGTTTTTTTTACAGTTTTGGGGCCCCCGACTGAAAGGCCCAATCCCCTTTAGTTTCTAACCATATTGGTGTAACAACCAAGAGATTCAAAGTTTGAGAACGGAGACCAGGGGCAGCAGAATATTTAGTTGAAAGCTGACAAGTTGATCAGGAGCCTGGCCATGTAAGTCTGGCCATCCGTATGTCAGCACAAGAACTTTAAAACAAAGTCTAAAATCAACTGGGAGCCATGGTAGTGAATGTAGAACGGGATAATTTACTAATTTGTAAACCACACTCATCAGAACTACAAGAAATGAAATGTTTTACTGTGTAATGACTCAATATAACATGAGTGTCACTGAGATGAGTGAAAAAGAACATGCTGAACTTTGCCATAATATCCAATTGGTTTTATATTGTTGACCTCTATCCTGCTGTATTGACTGTTTCTATCATGCACTTTTAAAATGAAAACCTTAAAATCATTAAAGCTTAAAATTGTAAGATTTATTTTTCAAAAGATCAAATGAAAATGACAAGTTTTATCACCGAGTTGTTTTACTACTGAGTTAGACATCAAGATGTCTAAAGAAGGAAAATGCTAGTTTACTGAAAGTATTTACTGCTGTATATTTGCCGCTGGCTGCACATGCATCCATAACAACAGAAAATATGTGTATTGATTCGGTTATAATGGTGTGTTGCAGTTTCTTTGTTCATGCAAGAAAAGCATGTGCTCTGTGTACAATATTCACTTTTCATTGAACAACCCTGTGGGGGGGATTTAAATGGTAGAAGTTAGGAAGCTGAAGTGCAATCAGAGGCTCAGATATTGATCAATCAAAGATGCCTTGATCAGGAATTGAGTCTGACACTTGAGTTCTCCTCAGGATAGCTTTGATCTGAGTAGCAACGACCAGGACACTCACAGGCAGACCTAATAGCTGAATCGCATTGATGGGCCTCGACGTTATGGGCAGTGACAGGTAAAGTGAGTACACTGCATATTTTGCAAGAACACCATGATCAGATAGGAAAACCTGCATCCTCTCGTTTTCTCAGCCTCCGTCTGCTTCCCGTTCCTGACCAAGAAAGAGAAAAAATAAATTAAAATCCGGTGTAAATATATCCTATAATAAAAAATTACAAACTGGTTTATATATCTTCTATAAAAACTTTATTCACAACACGCACAAAGATACAATTTATCATCACCAATGACACAGTCAATAGACTACGGCAAATGCGTTTCGAGTTGCCGTTAAGTCAGTCTCGTCCTGTAAACAAACCATCACACACAGATGGTTATGATGAATAGCGGCGATTATTAGCTGACAAATTGCCATGTGTATAGATGATAGAGCTAGCAAAGTGTTCATGCCAGGTGACTAATTTCTGTTTTTATCTATGGTCACTCAGCATATGTGAGCAGAGCTGCACTGGCATGGAAAAGTGGCTCGTGGTCAGCTGCACTTACGAGATTAAAACTCAGCACTGAGTCTGTTTTAACATGTTGTGTCATAATGCTTGAATTTGTAAAATGGGGATAGAAAATTTCTAGGTTTAGAAATGTTTCTATATATTCCCAAAAAATGTTATTGCTGAATTTAAACCAGCAAAAGGATTTGATTGAATTTCCACTCTGAAATGTTGAACAAAGGAAAGAGAAATGTGTAGTTTGAATTTTAAGTCAAGCAGTCTATATGCAATGACACAACCACGCACACGCACACACACACACACACACACACACACACACACACACACACACACACACACACACACACACACACACACACACACAC
>CAEGAF010178984.1:0-20930 GCA_903067075.1 Micropoecilia bifurca | reverse complement strand
TTTTTTTCTCAGTTGGATAGGAGTGTTTGACTACAAATAAATAAGACACATAATTTATACAAGACATTTGACATCAAAAGTTAGAAAAAATGAAGTTCACTCAGATTAAAAGTACTTTTTGAAAATAGCAACCATATCCTAAACATATTTTGTTATGTCCACATTTCTGTATTAGCAAGTTTTTACTGGTGTGAAGTAAAATTTGTACCTGCAATGATGAGTTTCTTTAGCCATAAGCAGACAACCATGATAGCTGACAGAAATAAAGGACTGAAAACATCAATCTTTGTGTGTATGCAGTGTGTTTCCCTCAGTGAATCGAGTCATTGAGATAAATAAACTATTCTTACATATTTAAAATGACTGTATTTTCACATACCCATAGAGTAAGCCATCGTTCCCCCCAAACAACCCTGCTTGAGTCATAGTGTATTTTTAACACTGGAGAGTTTTGTGTGTAATAGAAACTGAACAGCTTCAGCTCAGTAAATTGCACTAGCAGCTGACCTGCGGTCTGCTTCCAGCATCCAGCCAGCTTTCCAGAGACTTTCACTCCAAGCATCCACCCAGCCTGCTCTCCCTCAGGACATGCTGACAAACTCATACAGAGAAATAATGGTCCTTCGCTTTGTGACTCAGATCCTTCGTGTCCACTTCCAACATTTCCAAAAGGTACGTAATAGATGGGACTGAAATGGAAATGGAAATGGAAAGGCAAACTTGAAAAGTTGCAGAAATTTTTATTTTTTATTTTTTTGGAGTCTCTTTAGTTGTAGAGGATCAAGGAGGAAAGTGAAAATCTAAAAACAAAAAGACAGTGCTTTTTTCCCACCTTTGTTTTTCACTTCCTTCTATCACGTCTATTGTCTCCTCTCTAAGAGAGGAGATAAAACAAACGCTGACCAGCAGAGTGTGCAGCTGGTTCCCACAGCAACAAGTCTCTGAAGACAATGCTGCAAACTGGCACCTTGAACGAAACAAAAACACAAGCAATGATCGTCAGATTGCAACAAATTTCTCACTTATTTTGTTAAGACTCGTTGACAAAATAAGTATTGATCCAATGAAATTGGGGTACAGCTTGTAGCTTGTGCATTTTGGTTATGTAGATTTTAATTTATGAGTAGAAATATGATATATTAAACATCTAAATGGTGCCTACCATTTTTAATATACTAAATTAGCTGAATTCTAATTCATAATTAAAATATTATCTGTTAATTCTTAAGGAAAAAATAAAAAGTAAAAATTGCTCTTGATTAAGCCATAAAATGTGACTAAATTGAGACTAAACATTTTTTTTTCCTAATTGCAGAGCTAAGATGGCAACCTCTGGGTTTGGAAGCCTAACTTGCTAGCAAGTTTGATTTTAGCATTAGTGCTGTTGCTAAGGTAGCTAATGCTAGATAAAAACTTAAATTCTTGCTGTAAAACAAAAATGTTTTCAACCACAAGGTCTTTGACTATTCTTAGCTTATTCTAATAATATATTGATTCACAACATAAGTTAAGTAATAAAAATATAACCAAATTAGTTATCTACAGGACACCAAAGATTACAAGAACAAGGAATAGTTGACTGAGCCAACATCGAGCTAATTTCTAATCAAAATCTTTTGATACAATTTATTACCAAAATAAAATAATTAAAGTTGAACATTACATTTCATTTTATAAATTATTATGCTTAGCTGAATTTTGACTTAGTTTATTGGTTAATGTTTAATAACCTCAGTTACTATAAAACCTCAGTCTTTCCAACAACATGTTTTCAACATGCTGAAAACATGCAGAGTAGTATAGAAGAAGAGCTATTTCTCTTTTTCCATCTAACTTCAAACTGGTACAAAGATCACATACTTGCTCATTTAAGTCTTCTGAAGCCTTTCTTTTATGCAAAAAAAATAAAAAATAAAATAAAATAAATAGGGACTTAAAAACAGATTTCTAGAACACAGTTTAACTATTTAGCTTTTTTATTATTATTTATTTTCCTTACGACTAAAAAATGTTGCCTTCTTTTTATAAACTAACAAGTAACATTAAAAATGTTTGATGAACTGACAATACAGAAGTGTAACAGAAGTGTAATATAAGGCTAACGTGTTTTAGAGAATTATTTATAAAACCTGCTTGTGATCAAATGTTCTAACTACACTTTCCTAAAGCAAAGCTGCACTATAAAATAGGATTTTAGAGGGCATCAAATATTACCTGTTAAAACAATGAACATCTTAATCCTTCAGATGAAGTTGTGCAGATTTACAAGTTTGTTTGTAAATATGGATTTTATTAGTAATTCTAACAACATACGTTACCTTAGTCAACTGTGGCCATTTTCACAGTTACAAGCAGAGAGCAGTAAGGCTGTTTTCATTGGCTTTTACTAAAAGAGCAAACATAGTAAGAGTTAAAAGCTCTCAGGAGGCTTGTGGCTGGGACAGGCTGCTGTACTCAAACAAGAATTCAAGTTCCTGTCCAACCTAACTGGTTCAGTGGAAGAGCCTCATGCAAAAGGCAAATTTGCAACAACAATAAGCCTCTTAATGCTAAGCAGCTGTTAACACAGTTAAGCTGTTGTTGTTGTAACAGAAAAGTTGCATCACATATTTTTAGGTTGCATTTCAAATGTTTTTGTTCAGCCAAATTGTGAACATTTACGAAAATAGAGTTTGCAACCTGATCGAAAATGAATTATTTATTTATTTAGTTTTAGTTTTGTCTCCTTTTGGCACAACTATTTTAGCTGTTTGAGTAAATGTGAAACACTTTTAACTAATTTATTCAAATGACAATTAAGTTGTGAGGCAAATTTTTACCCACCTATGGTAGTTTAAAAATATACTCAAACAAACAAACAAATAAATAAATAAATAAATAAATAAATAAATAAATGTTACACAAATGTATTGATTGCATTCTAACAGTTAACAGTTAGATTTCTAGTGGGTCAAGCTGCATCATGCAAATTACAGTTTATTTAATTATTTATTTATTTATTTTAGAAACTTAGGCTATTTTTGCAATAAAATTGGGTTTCTAACTACAACAACCAAAAAAAAAAATCAACAACAACAACATCAACCTTCACGTGTGCTATAGCAGTCTGAGCCCTGACCGGAACTCACCCGTCACGCAGGCGGTGCGCAGAGCAGCTCCCCGGGTCAAGGTCACCGACATCCGCGGGCGTAAAAGCCCGGACGGAGCCGGTGTCGGCGGCGCACCGGACGAAGCACAGCGGAACCTCCTGACCCGGAGGCGAGGAGGAGGCGACGAGAGCGAGGCGCAGCGCGAGGAGGATCAGTGGGCGGAGAAGAGCGGCGGCCATGTCTGCTGCGCTCCGGACAGAGGGCCGCATGGAGACCGGACCGTCAAATGACCCGGCGCTGCAGAGGAGAAAGGAGGTGAGCGGGAGGGGGGGGACGGGGACGGAGCAAAGCGGAGGCCACTGTATGCAAATGATGAAGGTGTGACGATGAGGAGGAAGAGATGACCTTAGAAGAGGAGGATCGTCTGACATCACAGGGGTCAATCAGTAAAAAAGAGAATACATATATAGAGTGATGTGTTTAGTTCCGCTGAGACACAATGCATGATTGGAAACCGTGTTTTATTTCAGAAAAAGACATGGACATTTCTGACAGGGCTGTTGTACTACCAGATTAGACTCATACTGCTGTCTAAAAGAACTGATCTTTGTAAAGAGGTGGCTTTTACAAATGTGGATAAACTATTCCTTTAAATCCGAGATCTGATTTATACTAGTGCAAAATCTCATAGTCGTGGTATAATCAAAGTTTTTAGAAGTAGAATCAAACCAGAACATGAACTCTGTGCTTCAGACTGACCTGCTGTAGTGTTTGCCTCTGGCTGTGAGGATTGTGTGCACATTTTAGGCAGACACGTTTTTTGTTGCTGTTGTTGAATAGTTGACAAGCTGAAATAAAATGAAATAAAATGTGCGTGAACTAAGAACTAATTCAGATACACGTTCAGTTCTTCTGGGCAGTTCTGGAAGCTTCTGTCTGATTCTAACAACTTTGTCACCATCTATTATTACCAATCAGTACATGATACAACCACGGCAGATAAAACTCAAATATGACAGGAGTTCATTTCCTCACAGTTACAAAGATTGGAAGAAGAAGAAAAAAAGCCAAGGCTTTCCGAGTTGCTTTTAAAGAGAATTTTGAGTCACATTACGATTTAAAGAGCAAAGCACCACGAGTTCTGGAGAAAACAGCGAAAAACATGTTAAACATTTAATTTTCTTTGCTACTATTTTTGTTATTGCTCTTATTATTCTCAACTCTTCCAGTTTTTTTTCTCAATTTGGACGGATTTAATTGTGCCTGCCTTCTTCCTGTGTATTGCTCCTCTTTCGGTCTCCCTCTTTCCCCATTTGCGTCATTTAAAAATGTTCCTGATTTAACCAGAACTGTAAAAACAAAAAAAAGAAGGAGAAAAAATCCCACTTGTAGTTAAATTTTACCTAATTTATAGGAAAGTTTAAGTGTTGTATTATTTTTTCTTCTTTGTGCGCTTCAAGTAAAAGTGTTACTGGATTGAAAGATCTTGAAAAATGCGCTTGGAAGCGTCTGAGTCCAACTTGCCCTGTGCGCCCTTTGCTTAAACAGGGAGAAAAAAAACAGAAACAGCAGGAATAACTCCACCGGTCCACCTTAAAAAGCTTTTCCGGCTTCTCGACATCCCCTTTAAGAGAATTTTTCTCTGACCCGCACGAACAGCAGGGGGCGCTGGCAGACCGCAATATCTGTGAAGCAGAAGCTCTTCTGAGATCGAAAGAGGCACAACGAGGGAATCAAACACGTTTTCTCCCTGTTCTTTTCTATACTGCAGCGTGTTTCTTTTTATTTCGTTCCGTTTCGTCTTTCGTGAGCTATTGTAGGTCCTAATGCTGTAAAAACACCGAATAGTTATTGGTTTAATCCCAAATTAACCTGGTTTGAGCTCCTAAAACTGAGTGGCGACCTTTTTAAAAAAAAAAAAAAAAACCGATATTTTCACGTGTGGTCATTCATATGATTTATTAAGCCAACAAATAGGAAAAATATAATGTTCCAACTCAATCGAACCAACCGGAAGGCATTCAAACATGAGTCGGTTTTTTTTTTAAACCAAAACGAAAATGCTGCGGAACCCCTCAGTCCAAGGTCCCCCGGTGTTTCACGTTGAGAAGAATTCTCCAACCCACCCGTCAACGTCAACGAACGCTGCGTACTCCCAAACGTTACCCCCCCCCCCCCCCCCAAAAGAGCCCCTCTTTCCGTGCCCGCGAGACTCGGAGCAACTATCTTCGTTCGTTAAGCGCGTGCGCTGCTTTCGGCGTGCGCACGCGGCGATGTAATTAGCGCACAATCAAATCAACGAAATCTCCAGAAAGCAGCTGCCGCAGCTAGGCGCGGAGGAGAAGCCGCGTAACGGAGGGGCGCCGAGATCGTGAGCGAGGCGGTTATGTAAGCGCCCCGGCCCCCCCGGTCGGACTGAGCCTCCGCCGGTGACACGGCGCGGAAAATAGGTCGGCTGGGACCCGGAGGCTGCGAAGCGCTCAGAGGTCGACAGAACATAACAGCGATAGTTTTATAACGCGGTTGAAGGTTCGGGGTGCTCAGCTCTTCATTTACATAGCTGGTTGGGTTCATGGCAGAAAATCATACGTGATAAAAATCCAAAATAAAAGTTTCTTCATATGTCTTTTAGTGACAGCAAACTGAAATCACAAGGTGTGATGGTCTCCTTAGTGACGACACATAAGTTTAAATGAACAAAAAACAAAAAAAAAAACAAGCTCTTCTCTTAAATAAATACACACAACAGTGTGCTCTTTTTTTCCCCCTAACCAGGAATATTTAATCTGTTTCAGTAAGATTGCAATAATGAGGAAAAAAATCAGGAGGAATAACCATCACTAATCATCCTCGGCTGAGTTTTATTGAACATATTGCAGAGGATCCGTTCTCAAAACATGCTGTGATAACCAAGAAACCTAAAACAACATGACTTATTTGTGCAAATGTTGACATGTGGGCAACAAAAAATGGAATTCTGTGTCTGAAAGGAGTGAAATTTAAAAAAATACAACCTCCTAATATAAAATAAAAGGTATTTGGATGTTAGTGGAAACCCTCCCAGTTCATTTAAACTCCTCTGAAAGAACCTGACAGGAGTAAAACCTTTGGACATGCATGCTGGACAGGAGCAGGGTGAACTGAATCAACCTTCTGTGAAATCCTGAGATCATTTTATTTTACTAGGTCATCCAAATAACATGTTCCTAACTTAAAGAAAGCAACAAAAAAGAAGCAGAAAAAGAAGAAGAAAAAATCTTGTCTTTGTGAAAAAATGGAAACATCTCAGGAAATCAGATGAAGCATGTTACCAAAAGGGAATGAAAAAAAATCACAAAGAGAATTAAAAGTATGAAAGTACTTACTTTCTTTTTAAAGTCATCATTTTTCCATAGTTGTTCAGTTAATTCTCAGGTTTAAACAATCTAGAAAAGCATAATATTTTTAAAAATCTCTAAGGTGAATATTCTTACCTTCAGTATTACAGAAAACATAAATCCTGTGGTTCAGTAAATATGAGTGTTAATCTCTTATGTTTTGCTTTGATTTACGAGGACAGACATGCATTGATTCAAATGTTGACCCATCAGCTACTTTATGTCCCTCTGGTGATTCTGACTGAAGTCGTTTTTTAGTTTCTGAAAGAGACAGATGAGAATCTGTGGCCTGATTTAGAGCCACAATCAGCTCTTTATGTCTTCAGTTTTGGGCTTTCATTGTTTAATTTGCATGTTGTTCATCTTCAGACAAACTAAAGAGACATCAAGGTGTATGGATATATTTGTTTTTATATATATAAAATGTCTGGTGAGCCTGAATTGTAACTATCTCTAAGAGAGAGGAAACGCTTGATGATTAGAAACCGAGAAGCCCTGAACTGAAGGTGAAAATGGTTCCGGATATTAATGCAGCTGCTGTCGGTAGAAAAATTTTACCTAATTTTATAGAAGATAAATCAGACACTCTTACAAGAGTGTAGTTTTTAACTCTAATGGTCTATTAAAGTCTGATACTTTATCCAGGTCCTCATCTTTGCTGACATTACAATATATTTAAAGGCAATTTAACATTCTTCGTTCTATGTAAATATAATAAATGATAATCAAAGACGTAACAAGTCAAAACGCCACATTATTTTACTTTTTCTTTTTTAAATAAATTGTGACATTTCTTTTGTATTTTTTTTAGACTCAAACAAGATCGGAAAACAAATAAATTTAAGATTTTTCTGTTTGAGCTCCAACGTTGCCACAACGTTTCATCTCTAAGTAACACCAAGCTGCTTTCTGTCCAGTGACATTTTTTGTTTATATATTTTTCTTAATGAGGTGTTAACGTTTAAAGACTTGATGATTTTTACATTTATTTGAATATGTGTATATTGCTCTAGCAGCATGATTACATTTATGTTTGGCCTCAAGAGATCACAACTTGAAGAGATAAAACAACAGAACAACAACATAAAAAACACATGCATGGTTTGATAATAGTTGGTGGGTTTTTTTTTCAGAATAAAGCAGATGTGCAAAAGTTTTTCTACAAAGTTAATAATCTACATTTACCATCTGACCAACAATTGCTGAAAACCCCAGAGATCGAGATCCGCTGGCTGAAATCTCATCTCCCAGAGGCCCAGACGACCAGAAGAAGAGTCCTATTGTATTTTCCCATGGTTTAGTTTGAGACACTCGCTTTAAAAGCACAGAGAGAAAAGGAAGCGCATCCACTCAGATGCGTTCCTGACACATTGTGTCTCCCGCCTCCAATCGCCCTGCAGCAAGCAAGAGAGGCTGTGGTTTCCATCCGTCTCTGTCCTGACAAATAGGCTCCTTATAGGTGAGACTATCTGTCAGCTCAGGTGCAAGGCAGCCAGGCTAATTGACACAAAACAAGCTCTGGCCTGAGATCATGCAGTACAAAGTTGAAAACTAACATAAGTTCCTTCTGGATTTTTATGGTGAAATTACGTGATGGACAGAGACGGTATCAAACAAGTGTCTGTTTCCAGATTTACCCTCTTAACACTCAGCCTGCGTTCTTGTGTTTGTGTGTCAGCAGATTCGGCCCTGTTAGCCTCGGCTCTCCATCCTACAATTCCCCGGTATGAGGGGTGGAGGGTCAAAGGTCACTCCTGCTTGTGGCCATGTTCAAATCCCTCCATAGTGTGCAGTATTTTCAACAGAGCTTGGGAAAAGGTGGTGGTTGGGGGGGGAGTATCTAAATACCAGCTGCATTTTCAGAAAGTGGGAACATTTTAATCTAGATGTAAACAGCGAAATTTATGGGTAGCTGCAAAAGAAAGGAAAACACAAAATGTGATAAGCAAGATTTTATATATTTATTGTTCTCTCCTTCTTAAATACTTAAAACATTTACCTTGCATCTGCTACATTTCATCTATCTTTTTTTTTCTAGAAAAATTGTTGCTTTTTAACTGTGAATCTCAGATCACTGCCCGTTTTGCTGCAAGTTAACAAATCGTGACTGTATGTATTTTTTTTTTAAAGTGAAAATAAACTTACACTTTCAGTTTATTTACACGGAGTGTGTGGGAGTTTTTTTTTTCTTGCTCTTGTTTAAATGCTCATTATTTCAAACTTAAGTAAATTTTAGCAGGTTATTAAAACTACGTGTAAAAGATATATGAGTAGTTTGGGTTTGATTGATTACACTTGCTGATTTCTCCTGATCACTTCCAAGTCTGTCCGTCACCAAAACAGGTCGTGTTGGTGACCGATTGAATTGTATAGAGGGTCCTGACGCCCCCGCTCAGCGTTAGGTTATTCATTTGGTTCGCTCTTGTCCATAGGAAAGCCTTTACAAATGGAGTTGAGCTCCATGACCGGGCAGAAGCCCTCTGGCGCTGGTAACCCCCCCCCCCCACACACACACACACACACACACACCCCAACTTCAACCTACCTCAGTCCATGTGGCCGAAGAAATACCGGAGAACTGCAGCTCTCCGGGCTCACAGGTTTTGTTTATGTGTATGCTGTTGCTTTGTTTTATTTTTATTTTTTATTTTTATTACACCCTCCCACCCCCCACCCCCCACCCCCCCACACACACACACATTAGTGCATGTACACTGGCAAGCTTCAAAATACGTCAGAGCAAAGTTTTGGCTTTTTGATCATGGGTAAACTATTTATTTATTTATTTATTTATTTATTTATTTATTTATTTATTTAAAGTATACGCTGCTGTGATTGGAGAATAATTTGAAATAAACAATTCTAATAAATCTTTCAAATAATAATGAAATTATAAAACTTTACTATAAACATGAACTTCCAGTAGCTCGACTGGCGTTTTCAACTTATTTTCTAAAAATAAAATAAAATTTAATTAAATTAAATTAAATTAAAAGCAGTCAATACCCGCACTTAAAATCACATTGCTTTTACAGAATTTTGCTAATTTTATTTTTATTTATTTTTTTACTCTTTTTAAGAAACAGAGAGCTGGATCCCATCTGCTGTTGTGCACACACCAGGGAGGACAACCCTCTGACCCGCCCCGGGTCTGTTCAGGGGGACGCCGGGTAAAAATGGCAGAGTCACCGCTGCCTCTCCGCCTGGACCTTCTCTCTCTCTGTCTCTCTCTCTCTCTCTCTCTCTCTCTCTCTCTCTCTCTCTCTCTCTGTCACACTCTCTCTCTCTCTCTCTCTCTCTCTCTCTCTCTCTGTCTCTCTCTCTCTCTCTCTCTCTCTCTCTCTCTCTCTCTCTGTCTCTGCTTCCTCTCGCGTCCCTAAACTTCAAATAATTTCACCACATCTATATATTTCACATAATTAGAGTTAAGTTGTTGAGATTGCTGAAAAGACGTCCGTTCATTTACTGCTATACATTGCCACGATCACATGACCATAACCTACTATCATTTGCTACATACGTTGTCTGGACAATGTCCGTACTCTAAAGTTCCAAGAATGCTTCGTGGGAACCATGGAAATATCTTGATTGCCACTTTAGAGTATGCTTTTCGTTGAATGGACCGAATTTCATACAATTCATTAAAAGCCCATACACGCGAGCAAAATGAAAAAGGAGATTAAAAACGTTAAGCAAATGTGCAACCAAGCCGGTCTTTTTGTGCTTTGTCTTATTCAAATTTTGGACTGGACATGAGTCTGACCAGATCCTCCACGTGCTTAATTAAAGCAAAGACTGACCTTAAAAATTCAGACTTAATCCACATTTTAACCAGAAAGCTGCACATTTGTGTCGCTATATCTGCACCGTTCACTAAAGTTTGCAGTTTGCGCCGTGCGGTTTTAAATCACGCTGGCGCAAAGGCGCGCTGTTTTTTAATTTTTTAATTTTTAATTTTTTCATAACCACATAAGAATTCCACTGAAAGCATTATTTTATTCTATTAATTTATTTTTTTTTGTAATTATTTATTTCTGATAAGTTGCTGTTTAGATCAGTAGTCCTGTAATTCAGGGGCGTTTTCCCCCATGTGCGTGTGATCGCGCTTGTCCAAATGGGACTGACGGCCCAATGCTTTACAGTCGAGAGATCCCACATAAAAACGTCCTGACAGCTTTTATCGGCCCTCGTGTATTTAATTGTCTCGGAGATCAATGCAAAGTGCTGACCCCCAACGCGGGACGTGTCTGTCAGCATTAAACCTCACTTCTCCACCCCACCACCACCAAAAAAAACAAATAAAATTAAATAAAAAAAAAACAAGCATTGAAACCAAACACCCATTTAGGAACACACTGTTTTCCCTTCTTCTTCTCCTTCTCCATCTTTTTTTATTTGTGAAGCCCAGCAGTGTGTTGACGCTTGTTTTGTTCCTCTTCTCTATATTCTTCCTATTGTTATTGTATAGGAGTTACAGTCTGCTGCTCCCCAATCCGCGCAGGAATTTAACCCTGAAACGCCAGAAGCAGCAGAAGCAGCAAAAAGCAGCAGAAACAGCAGCAGCAGCAGCAGCAGCATAATGGCTTGTCTTCGCTCCCAGCATGGCCCCTGCACACACCCCGCAGCCAGCAGCCGTGTGTCCGGGATCAGGAACCCCCTGCACTAACCCGCCAGTCCTCACCAGGCTCGGAGTTTTCCACGCTGCAACGTGTCTCATTAATTTGAGACACGTTGCGGCGCTTTGAAAGATATTTATGTATTTTTTTTAGCTCTGATTGTTGCATTGAATGGCACGGAAACAGTGTGTGTGTGTGTGTGTGTGTGTGTGTGTGTGTGTGTGTGTGTGTGTGTGTGTGTGTGTGTGTGTGTGCGTGCGTGTGTGTGTGTGTGTGTGTGTAGTCCCTTCATTCGGCACTGTTACTGGGGTTATTTTAGGTACGTTAATCAGCTCTGCTTTAAGGGAAGCGCACCATATACGTGTTCATGCTTCTGTGTGTGTGTGCAGGAAGTTGTTTAGTTCCGTTTTTACTGGGGTTTCCCTCTGTTTTCTGTAAATGGAGCAGACTTGCATGCACCTTATTTGCACGAGTGCTTGGTCACGTGGAAGCCTGTGATGCTTTGTTACATGTTGGTTCTCACACGTCAAGGCAGGGAATCCTCTCAACTTCCCAGGAGACAGAGTTAAGCATTTCTAAAACATTTGACCAGGATTGTATTTTTATGCCCCTGATCGGGACATAAGTGTTATTTAATTGAGGGTTCCCTAAAAAATTGCTCATTTTAGCGTCATTTGGGAGGTTGCGCGCGTTTTATGACAAGGTAATTCAAGAGAAAAAGCTCACAGCTGCAATCAGCGTTAAAGAAAAGCGGAGCGTGTTCATCCTAAAGACAAACGCTCAGAAGAAAGAGGCTCGCTGATGATCACACTCAGTCCCTTTAATGAAGGTTCCATAATTAACAGACAAACCAACAACCAACAAATAAACAAAAAAACAATAGAAAGGGAAAGTGCTTCAGAAAACCACAGTTCAAGTTTCCATTTCGAGTGCAGTTGTTCTGTATTCACAACAAAGAATCAATGTACAAGAAAATCCCCCCCTGCACCCCCCTACGCTCCCTCCCATAAAAAATTCACAAAAATAAATATTCAGTTTCATATAATATATAAACAGCCAGTGACTTCGAAAAAATTCCGCGTCAAAAACAACCTGACCTCAAGTATTGTAATGTGTCAAACCAGCTGAATGGGTGATGAGGGCATGAATGTAGCTACTCACACACACACACACACACACACACACACACACACACACACACACACACACACACACACACACACACACACACAGGGCTAACTCCCCTCCGCAGAAAACCACCACTTATGCCCGTCAGCCGTGGTTTGTGCGTGGAAACAGGCTCCTTCCTGCGCCGTGGGGCCTATATGTGCTTGTAACAGCTACACCTCCCTCCGTTTTACTGCTACAGTCATGCCCGTGTAGAATAACATATAACGGTGTATTATAGGACAAGCCTGAGACACACAGAGTCAAAGACAGACTGAGAACATCAAAAAGTTCAAGTTTTAGTTGTAGTAGCTCCAGCCTCGGGACATAAGGCCTATGGTGAGTTGTGGGTGTTTGTGTGCATGTGTGTGTGTGTGTGTGTGTGTGTGTGTGTGTGTGTGTGTGTGTGTGTGTGTGTGAGACATCTACAATATGTATCCACAAGTTATTTTTTTTACACTTCTCTTTCTTTCTTTCTTTCTTTCTTTCTTTCTTTCTTTCTTTCTTTCTTTCTTTCTCCTCCTTCCTTTTATTTTCTCTTTTTGATTTTTTTTAAACAATCATTCTACAAGTGAATGCCCCCCTCACATCCCCCCCCCCCTCCCTTCCCTTCTTTCTGCTGTGTGCTTGTGAGGAGGGCTGACATCATTCACGGGCTTTGGGGTTTGTTGTGATCTGCCTCGCCATATAAGCCGCTGGGGGCCCCTCTTTTGTGGCGGGACAGAAAAGCATGCCAATTAGCAGAGCGTGTCCCGCAAACTGCCACGAACACCGTGGACACATTCACTTACAAAAAAACAATGCCTACATGTCGGTGCAAACTTCAGGCCCCTCTTCATTTAAAGGTATGTACACACACACACACACTGAACGGGGCTACGTGGAGCCTGTCAGAGCGGCCATGTTCAGAAAGGCTACATTCAGGATGCATTTTACAAATAAAGAAAGCAACATTTCACAAAACCTAGAACTGTGTTGGGGTTTTTTTAGGGGATGGGTGAGTGGGTGGATAGGGTAATTCCTCGGCTGCATCTTTTCTTGAAAAAATTATTAAAAACAGGGCATTATTAGTAAAATAAAGGCAGGATAATATATTAAAAAAACTGAATCAAATTTTGGTTGAGCGAACACCCAGCAACAAAATCCATCCGTAATTTTGCAAATTTTGTCCCCAGAAGCACACGAAATCAAATCATTTTCCCTATATAAACAGGTATGTTTTTTTTTTATATATATAATTATTATTTTCTCCTTTAGGCCTTAGTCCTAACCATACAGCTGAAACACGACGCAAAAACGTCGTAGAGGCGTCACACTTTCAAACCTTTCCCTTGTGCTTCGTCGCATTGTTTCTAGCCGGAGTGATTACAAGGTGTACCACTGTTAACCCACTTTGGACCACCTTGCGTTCCCCTCCCATTATATGTACTACATGAAAAATGTATGCCAGATGGACTCGGGAGTGACTTGAATATGTTATTATCCTGGGAACCTTTTCTTGGAGGGCTGGAGATGGGAGTCCACGAATGTTCTTATTTTTGATTGTCTGATTACATAAGGCTCGTTCTGCGTCTCGGGTCCTTTGTTTATAGTGTCACACGTTTGCAAACTTCTGACAAATAACTGAAAATCTCAAGCACCCCAAGATAAAGTCCGCAAGAATACATTTGTTTAGAACAACAAAAATAAAATAAAAATAAAAATTCAAATAATAGTCAAGTTGCTGTTTTTTTATCACAGTTCACGTGGACTATTTTGGCCATCATAAAGAAAAAAGAAAGAAAAACACAGCGCTGATTTATTAGAAAACATACCAGGTGGCACATAATTGGAAACCCTGATATTTTTGTCTCTTCTTTATTTACAAAGTGACAGAGTCCCTGCGGTTGCCTCATCCAAAAGATTCTTGGATTATTGTTATTGTTTTTAAAATCACCCCCCAACCCCCTTTTTTTTAGACAAAGAACGACCCCTCTGAAACCTGCTACCAGACAATCCAACAGGTCGAGCAAACCAGGAAAACCGACAAAGAAGGCTATACGCGAACAAAACAAAAAACAACATAAAAAAAGATTGGGGAGCAAAACATATTGCTTAGATTGAATAGCTTATTTTGAAAGGAGGTTTTTTCAGGCATTAATCCACGAGATGAGTCTCACAGTCCTGTGGAGGCTTCAAGTGGGATCTTGTGGCTTTTCTTCAGGGGAAGTGAGGGTGGGGTTGTCAGGGTGAGGGGTGGGGGGATAAAAACGGAATGTAAATTCCAGATAAGGAAAAAAAAAGTTTGAAAAATAAAATAATAAAAAAAAACAAAGGCAAAAGGGGATGAGCGATCACCTTAAGACACGGGGTAACGTGGAAATGGACACAGTTGGGACTTTTATTTTATTTATTTTTTTGTCTCAGCTCAGTATTTCCTCGTTCTCTGAGTGTGCAGTGGGGGAGGGAGAATCTGGCCGCCTGGCTGCCACCTCCACACGGGGTGGGACGGAGGAGGAGGCCCGGCTCCCCTCAGTGAGCTCAGCGAGTAAGCAGGGCACAAATCCCCGTTGCTGTCAACGACGAGCGACGGCGGCGATGGGAAATTTGCCATCAGGCTGAAAGGCGATTTTGGCGGAGAAGCCGCTGCTGCTACTGCTGCTGTTGCTAAGCTGCTGGCGGTGCTGCGTTTGCGTCTGCTGCGTAAATCCTCCGTGGTGGAGGAGGACGAAGAAGAAGAAGACGAGGAGCAGGAAGAGGAAGAGGGAGCCTCGTTGACTCTAGGCACGTTTTGTTTCGGGTGCGTCCGGGAAATTCGGGCTTTCTTTGCCTCCCGCCCCGGAGCCCTGCAGGTTTTGTCTCTCTGCTCCCCCTCCTCCACGCTGGGGGCGTCCTGGCTGCTCCTGCATTCCTGAGGACCGCAGGGGGACCTGGGGGCCACGTCGGGGCTTTTCTCCGCGGCTTTAATCCCACTGCTGGGAAAGCCTCCATGTTTGATGGCTCCGCTGAGATCGGCCTTATCTCCTTTACATTTGACCACAGCGGCCTGGCATTGCAGGTATTCGTATTCATCGCAGCTTTCCTCCACTTTAATTTTCACACTGCTGAGATTGAAGGCTGTCCTGCCGCCGTCGTGGATGGGGGCCGCGGTCGCGTGGGGCTCCTCGGACTCGGTCTTTATTCTTTTCGGCGGGCTGCTCGGTTTCAGCTTCTCCCGCTTGTCGACGCACTTTTGGAGCTGGCCGGGGTCAGCGTGTGCGCCGAACCCCCGGGACCTGAACGAGGCCTTGTTCGGGTCGAGCCCCGGGGAGTAAGGGACCGACTCGTCCTCAGGCCCGTTTGGGTCACATTCGGGCGCTTTTTCTTTTGCGGGCTCGGTGAAAACGCTCCCGTCAGCCACCGGGTTTAACTGTAAAGACTCCTTTCGCGGTTCACCGAAGTGACATTTTTGGTGTTTGTCCTGCCTGCCGTCACCATGACTCGGCGTCCTGTGCTGCTGGTTGTTGTAGTGGAAGGTGGGCTGCAGGACCAAAGGTGCTTTCCCGGTGTGCAGACCCACCCGTGCACGTCTGAACCGGATGCTTTGGACCGACACGCGGCTCGAAACGGAGCTCGAGTCGGACTGAGTGGAACTCTCCTCGTCCTCATCGGAGCTGACCTCTGAGCTTTCCGACTGGGTGTCCTCTTCCTCCTCTTCCTCCTCGGAGCTGCTGCTGCTGCTGCTGCTGCTGGAGAACCCGGAGCCGAAGTCCGAGTCCTGGCACTCTGGGTCCGAGTATGTGCTGCAGGATTCGGTGTCGCTGCTGTAGCTCTCCGCGAAACCGGGCTCGTTGTTGTTGTTGCTGCTGCTGCTGCTGTTGTTGTTTTGGTGGTGGTGGTGGTGGTGGTGATGGTGGTGGTGGTGGTGATGGTGGTGAGGTCGCGGGTCCAGATAGAAATCCGGAGTGAGGTGGAAAGCGCCGAAAGAAGCTCCAGAGGATTTGGGCTGGACTAGCAGCACCGGCGGCGCGTGCAGATGCACGTGCTTGCTCCTGCCGCCCCCCTCGCGCCTCCTCTTCCTTTTGTGGAGCGAGTCGCCGGCTGAGCGCGAGAGCCTGGACTGAGCCGCTGCTGCTGCTGCGGCGGCGGCGGCGGCGACGGACTGAAACAAGACCGGCTGCCGGAAAAACGCGTGCCTTTGGCTCACAGCGAATGTGTTCCCTGTAAATTTCTCAGTTTCATAGTTTTTGACGTGTTTGCGGCTGGATTTAGTCGTCCAGCGGCAATCCCGTTCGTGGGCTTTGTGGTAAAATTGAGGTAGTTTGGCGTCGGTAAGGCACGAAGAAGAAGAGGGACTCAGCTCCCTCCTCCTCCGCCTCCGCCTCCCCGTTCTGCCGGGCAGCGCGAGATTCTCTGGGACGCCGTGCAAACTGAACCAAACTTTTTCCTTCCACATCAGCTCCGCGTCCGCGCGCAGGACACCCGAGGGCGCGTGCGCCTCCTCCTCCTCCTCCTCGTCGTCGTCGTCGTCGTCCGCGCGAGGGCACGCCGCCGCCGCCGTCGCTCTCCTCTTCTTCGCGGACTTCAACACCCGCTCCGTCTTACAGGAGACGTACAGAGCCTCCACGTCCTCCCGCGATATGAGCGTGCACTTAGCGGCGTGGAAAGCGATGGAGTTTATTGCCTTGAGCTTCCGGAGCTCCTCCAGGTCGCACTGGTGCTTCTTCACCTTCAGGTAGTCCATGCGCTTGTGCACCGTAGTCCGGGGGATGTTCTTCAGCAGGTCGGTGAAGACCTGAGACAAAGCAAACATCTGCTTGCCTTTGATGAGCAGGTATCCCAGTCTCACGCCTTGCATTTCCTCGAACCCGCAAACCAGGTCTCCCATGTTTGGCGCATCAATCCATGCAGTCTCTCCGCTCGGGCTCTGTGGATTCACCAGCAAACGGCACAGGGTCTCGGGCTCGAGGCATCCTGCATACCTTTAATCCATCCACTCTGCTGCCGCTGCGTCATGAAAATGCAAACTTTGACACGCGGAGTTTTAAATGGGGCTGTCCCCCGTCTACCGGCTCGCTCCGACAGCATCCGCCCGGGTTCGGCATGGTGAAGGAATGCGGCAGGGATGCGTCCGCCAAGCCGGGGGGCCGCCGTTGTTACCTGCCTCCGCCCGGCTCCACTCCCCCTCTGGTCGGCGGCAGGACGAGGGGTAGGTGTGCGCCACTGCCTCAGCCAGAGGGATAAAATAGCGAGAGGAGGAGAGGGAGAGAGGGGAGGTATTGCGAGGGGAGGGAGAGAGGGAGGGAGGGAGGAAAGAGTGAATCGGAGACAGGGGAGAAGGAGAATAAGAGCTAAAAAAGCAGCTGCTTTTCTGGCTGCTGGCTAAGACACAAATAAAAAAAAAAGGACCGACATGCAAAGGGAGGTGGACCAGTCTGGAGACACCTTCATCAATTAATGCTGGCGGAGTGGACGCCCATTGGACGGCGCTGACAGGTGATGCAATAAAAATGGATATTCCATCCCCACCCCCCTCACACACCCTGCCATTACAGTAGTTTACAATTGTGCCCACAGTCTGCCGTTTGAGCAAATAGTGCCGTTCTAGAAGGAGCGGATGTTTCTGTAGCTATACACACACACACGCACG
This sequence comes from Micropoecilia bifurca, assembly GCA_903067075.1. Lineage (NCBI taxonomy): Eukaryota > Metazoa > Chordata > Actinopteri > Cyprinodontiformes > Poeciliidae > Micropoecilia > Micropoecilia bifurca. The sequence goes on along the minus strand of CAEGAF010178984.1, from coordinate 3,073 downwards.
CACGCGCGCACTCACACACAAACCCCCCACTATTCTTTATTACAAAAATAGTCAACAACAACTGGAATCCAAACCGGAATGTATGATGTTGTTCCCTTTGGGTTTAACAATAAGGTGTGATGTGTGTGTAATATGCGCATGCTTCTAAAATAGTTCCAGCTTATGGTGGTGGATGTGTGTCGACGTGACGCAGCGCATTTTAAACATTTTTTTATTTTAAAATATTTATTTTATATTTATACGCTTCAATTATGCTATCTTTTCCACGCTAGCGCAGAATGACCCACATGTGCTAAGATTTCAGGCGGGGGCTTTTAATTCTTTGACTATTTAGTTCAAAAGATGTGGATATTGCTGCACCATTTCTTATGCGTAATTACGCACGGCTTATTGAGCGAGAAGTAAATAACAAGTGCCTCTTGTAATACGTCTAAAGTGTAATTATTACGGTAATTAAAGGAGAACATATTCGACGTTTTGCTTTGTTATTCCCTCCTTTGACACAAGCAGTGAACGGTGCAGAACAGAAGAAGTGCCAGTCAGGGTTGCTTTTCCCTTTCCACATTATTATTGCTATTTATTTAATTGACGACTTTCCTCAACTCTAACGTGGCCATTATAAATAGACTTTGGGACAATTATAGAAAATACAATAAAATAAATTATGATTAGTTTATAAATTGACCCTAATATATTTCTGCAGAACAGATTTTTAAAGAGAACCAAAAAAAAGCACTGAATATAGTAACTCACGCACCGTCGAGGAAACCGTTTTGCACACACTTTGTCTTTGCGCAAAGCAACTTTGCGGTATAAAATGCAGCCTCGTGTATATACGGTTTTTTATTTATTTTTATTTTTTGCACGCACCGACTCAGACGCACGCACACACACACACACACACACACACACACACACACACACACACACACACACACACACACACACACAAGTCCTGATTCGTAACCTGAAACGAGCGCGCGCACACACCTCATCCATCCACACACACCCGACAGGCTTTTCAAAAAGAAAAGGGGGGAGAATGCTGCTGAGGCCCCCACCCTGTGGGCTCTCCGAATAACCTATTGGTACCATTATCGGTTAATTATTCGGAGGGAAAGAAGAAAAAAAAAACCAAGCAATAGTCTCCCACATTATTCTCATTCGATCGCCTATTGTCCCAGCGTCACATTTTCTCCAACACTTCCTTGTTTTCTGGCTAAAACACGTGAGTCCCCTGTGGCCCCGTCCCTCACGGGGTCAGCCTCAAGACTGGGCATGCGGCTCATCTCCGCAGCATTAAGCCCTGCTTATGTTTATTTACAGGCTTGCCAGCATGTATTGAATAATACCGGCCTCACCTTGGCGTTACCTCGAAATACGAGTCACATTTGCACAGGTTGGTGAATCACTGCACACCTTCTCCAACGTGGCGCGCTGAGTCACCAGAAAACCGCGCACAGCGAGAAAAAAAAACAAGTTTTTTAGACGCAAGTTTTTCTTTTTGCACGCAAATTGAATTTTTGGATTGCAGAAGATCGGAGTGTGTGTGCGTGTGTGTGTGTGTGTGTGTGTGTGTGTGTGTGTGTGTGTGTGTGTGTGTGTGTGTGTGTGTGCGCGTGTGTGTGTGNGTGTGTGTGTGTGTGTGTGTGTGTGTGTGTGTGTGTGTGTGTGTGTGTGTGTGTGTGTGTGTGTGTGTGCGCGCGGACCTTTGAACTACTATCTGCGATTATGTGAGGCCAAGTCTCTTTAGCTCAGTTAACTCCCACCGCAGCTCAGGATCATTTGACCCACATTCTCAACGCTTCTACAAAGAAATGGACATCTTCTGACTTTGTTTACGGGGAAAAACAAGAGAAAAAACTGAAAAGTGACTTTCAAGTTTTGTTTGTTCATGACAGCAGAAATGCACGCGGAGTTTCACGGGAGCTGCTGTGGGGGGTAAAGTCCGAATCGGCGTGGGGGGGGGGTGAGCAGCCCACGGATCCCCACCACTGTGCGCGCCGTGTCCGTCCTGCATGGGGGAGGTTTGGACAAGGACAATCAGGGCTTGTTTCATCTTAACGTCTTGCTCTTCGGGATAAACTGGATTCCTTCTGGTGGAGACAATAAACTCCCTTTGTTTTACTGCCTCTGATCTCGTTTCTCCCAGCGATGTTTTATACTTGCATTTGGTGAGAGTCGTTTCGAGAGTTAAACCATTTCAGCTTCTCTCACGTTTCTTTTCTGTTCCTCGTTTGATGTAAAAGAAATAAAGTAAATAAAAAGAAATGTAATCTGTTATCGTTTCCACCTGTTCGAAGTTTCTTGATTCCATAAAATGTGAGCGTATACCTGTCACGAGCTGTTATTTTGGCAGCTCCTTTTCCCTATTTATTAATATTACCTGTGTCTCATCAGATTCAATAAACCCGACACACGTGCCTGTGCGCACAAAATACGCGCACAACACACAAGGTCTGGGCACATTTCGGTGACGCGGTGAAGCCCCAACAGTCCGGCCGTTTGAGTGGGCAAATAAATCATTTATTTCACTTTAAGACCATGGGTTTCCTTCCAGATGCCACACAGCCACATAGCCCCCCCACCACCTACACCACCTCCCCCCTCTCCATGCGCCTGGAATCTGGTCGGGTCTACCGGGGAGGAAGTGAGACCAAGAGTGGCCGAAGCAAGACACCTCAAGCACGGCGGGGATATTTAACAAGCTTCCGCTGAGGGGCTGGTGACGCAGCGAGGAGAGGTTTTAGACGTCCAAACCGTCCCAAAGAACCTGGCATAAGGTTCCGACTTAGTACACCGAGATGGACATGACTGTAGCAGCAGATTGGGGGCTTATGGGGAATCAGCAGGAACGTGATTTAATAGTTTCGCTCAATGGAATTGGATTTCAGCCCTGGATTGTGGTCAATTAAAACTAAAAACGAAAGGTGGAAAACTGTAAATAAATAAAATAATCAAAATGTTTTTGAATGAAAAACAACTGCAACAAAAAAATCTATCTATCTATCTATCTATCTATCTATCTATCTATCTATCTATCTATCTATCTATCTATCTATCTATCTATCTA
>CAEGAF010178982.1:0-14599 GCA_903067075.1 Micropoecilia bifurca | reverse complement strand
TAAAAATAAAACAATTACTGTTATAAATTTCACCAACAAAGCTTCCACAGGTGGCAGAGACTATTATTTACATGTAATTCATTCTTTCTATCAAAGATACTTCCTTTGGGTCATTATCAATAGATTGGCATTGAAACTGACTTTTGTTGAAGCAAGGATCTAAAAAATTGAAGATGAAAAGTAGGGCGAATATATGAAGTGCATAGAAAGTGCATAGATATTGTATGACGTTTTTGTGAGTCCCACATCTCCGGTTTATGGTTTGAAGATTGCCTACAGACAAGAAGTTAAGAACTGGAGAGTGTCCATAAGGAGATATTTGGACATATCTGATATCCTGAGTTTCCATTAACCACAGTATTGAAATTACAAAAATAAATTTGCTCAATGGAAATACACCAAGTCACATTTCGATAAAAGGTTATTGCACTGGAATGAGGTGGCTTTCCAGCTGTATTGAAATAGATGCATTTAATTCAGTAGGCCTACATCTATTCCATTGCAGAGTTGCAAAAACACTTTTTCTGCATCACGAGTCACATGATCAAAGTTACTGGCAAAAACGAGAGGATAGCCACTTCCAGATTCAGAAGCTGCAATCAGAAAACTTCTTCTTCATCTCTTGTTGCATAATATTCTCATCTAGGACATCTCTACACCATAGAAAAGTTGTTTAGACTCCACCACCTCTACTGGCATTGAGCAAGGTATAACCATGCCTTTTCACCCCAAAAAGGAACTTACGAGCATTGAAACTCGTAAGTCTCAAATCTCAAGATTTCACAGGATCTTGAGAAAGTTTCTCGGGAATTGAGAAAAGTTGGGATAGTTATTTTTTTAGGACCCCTCCATATCCTCTTATGGGCTTCGTAAAAAATAAACTTTGAAGACACAGTAATGTGAATTACACTTGAGGACCTCAAGTGAAGAGGGAGACAAACGTCCATTGTGTCTAGTCAAAAACAGGACAGGCAGGTACATGAATCAGTCTCAAAGGCCATGACAGAAGCATCAGACAGTCTCACGCTGAGTAGGTAGGAGAAAGCAACTGTTTAAACGAAGAGCAGCATAGCATAACTCATAGGATAATGAGCAATCAGCCAGAGAGGGAGAGAGAAAAAGCAACACATCCTACGGCCTGATTTGGATAATATGTTGAGTTTCATCATTGACAAATTTCTCCACCCAAAACCCAGACGAGAGAGGAGAGTTGCAAAATAAATGTATTTCCTTCAACTTATATCAATCTTATCTGCATTCCAGACAAAGACATTCCTGTGGGTCACACCTTTCTCAGACCTTCCTTGTGAAGCTGATTTGAGCATTTCTTGGTCATTGTCAAATCCTGCAAGTTTTAGAGAATGTATCTGCAAACTAAATGCTTGCAGACTTGAATAAATCTTACTATGAATTCCTCCACTAGTAAAACAAAGAAAAGTTTTACTGGCATCTCCTAACATTTTCTAATTCATTTGAGTTTAAATGTGTTATTTAAGTGGCAAAAGAATTACAAGTTCTACACACTCTTTGCTTTTTCCAGATAAAGTATGTGTGTTTTTTAGGTATATATTTGTATATTATATTTGTTCTTCCAAACAAAATTTTACTAATAAAATGTTAAATTCCTATTAAATGGAGAGACTAGGATAAACAAACCTTGATACGGCTTAAAGTGTTGACAACACTACCAAAAACAAAAATATGTCTTTGCTCCCAAATATTACAGATTGATTGTACAGTTTTGTTTTGTTATTTTTTCCTTTGATGAATGAAATCATCACTTGAAAACAGTTTCATAAATTTACTCAAGTTGTCTTTTGCCAGGAACAATTTTGATTTGATGGTCTGAAACATTTAACTGCAACAATAAAAGCAAAACTGTAATAAATTTGTAAGAAGCTGAATGTTTTTTCACGGCTCTGTAAAGTGTTGTGTTTAGAGACGCCTACGAACTAAGCCATATTTTTTAGTTGCATCATTGTCTTTTCATGTTTTTACAGTAGCTGTATTTTAACATTAGAATTCAAACAGCACACTGATTCTGCCCAGCACTTTATGATTCCCCAGGTTGATAATCCTTCTTTCATTGTTGGACCCTTCATGAGTCTTTCTCATTAAAACTGAGTGAGTAAAGGCAGATTAGCAGGACATGTCGCTGACCTCTCTGTCTTCACCTTCTGGACTGATCTGACACATTTAGCCCCCCATTGGGAAACCTTGGAAAATATTGAACTCATCAGATGTCAGTTTCAGCATCTCCTCACACACAGGCTCATCCAGAAATATGGAGTATATCTTATTGAAATATTCAATCTAATGTTTATCTGCTGCTTATTATTGATATATCTGATGCATGAGTAGATCTAGCGATTGTGAGGTACTGATTATTTTTCTCCCTATTTTTCCAGCTAAGCAGCATCGTTTTCTTGGCGATAGTCAGGACCACAACAGCAGGGTTTCGGTCTGTTTGGAGTTTAACTTCAGTTCTTCTAAGTTACCAAGTAAACAGATGGAAGGGGACAGTGGGATGTTATGGCCAGAGAGCCACAAATCTGCCACAAATCTGAAAGTTTCTGTTTAAGCAAGCATCTTTGCCACTAGCAGGCACAAAAAGTGTAGAGAGTACATCCGTGTGGAGCAGAGGGACCGGTATTATCCACAGAAGGTCTCAAGCTGCATAAGGCATGATACCAGAGGGGGCGATTATCTGTCCCCAAAAGGGCCAACCCCACTCACAGCCGTGACCAGCTTCCTGGCAAAGACAAACTACTCAGATATAGCCCCGCAGAGGGTTGAAGAGCTTTAAAAGCGCACCAATCCACAACACCAGAGGGCTTTTTCACAGCTCCGTTTGAAGCTGCTGTAAATTAATTTGCATTTTGAGCCTGCATCCCATAACGGTCAACTGAGAGGTTGCACCCAAGCAGCCAGTGGTATTTATTATTAGCTCCGTTCATTAAAATATACTTTGGGTACCCTGGGTGTAAACTTCTTCAGTAATTGGATGACTCTATCATCACACACTAATTTCACAGAGAAAAAACAGCAAAACAAACCAAGTCATTTGAAAGCTTTTTTTTTATTTTTTTTACTATTATCAGAGCTTAAAGTTCTGAGACTCAATATGTTCTGCCCCAGTTTCCACAACTGGCTGTTTCTCTGCTGCTTTATTGACATGCTTCTTTCGAAGCAAAGCTTTTCACTCATTTTGACGCATTTTGATGTTTACTTTCAGCAGGAACAGTTTTGTCCAAAATGTCAGCATTTCCATGTAAACACTGAAGAAAGACAGAAAGTGAAAATAGAATCTGTGAGTGTCAGTGACAAAGTAGAAACTTAACATGAGCTGCAAGTATCCTAGCACTAGTAAAGACAGCTCTGCTTTACAGTTTACTCAAGGAAAGCTACACTTTTCCTTGAGACACTGATGATGATCATTTAGCATTTGGCACACACATATGTGAGTTGTAGCCTGACTGGAAAAATATCCAAAGCTATTTGATTAGGAATGAGAGCAATAAACCAGATATTCTGAACATAATTGTGTTTTATTGCAACAATGACAACCGATCAATACTAATAATGAAAAACCCTCAGCAGGCACACTGTTGCTATGTCCGGTATTCGAAGCGTGAACACCTTATTATATCACGTTTCACAGTCGAAGTGCCTTCAGCAAGTCACTGCAAAACAAACAACAGCTTTCTGCTTGTGCAAGGCTCCAAAAAAACAAAAAGGCCACATTGATTAACTAATGATAGAGGCAGACAGAGGCAGTAACAAACAATTATTACCGGGTTTAATCATAAACATATTTGATGCAACTGTAATACAGATCCGAGGCACATTTTGCAGATCCACTAGAGTTTATCTGAGCTAAAACAATGGGAGAGAGCCTGGCAAAGGCAGATTACCAAAGGTTTGACAGTGACATGATGGGTGTGCAATTGGTCAGTGGCTTCATGAGCAACACGTGTAGTAATATGGAAAAAAAGAGAACGCAACATGAAAACACCATGCACTTTTCTAATACATTTCAATATATTCATATTTAAAGTCAATTAAAATATATTCTGAAAACTTCAAGTTACATAAACAATAAAAATTTCAGTAGAAAAAATGCAAAATGCATTTTTAAAAAAATCATAGTACAATATAAAATCTGGAAGTCACCTAGAAGTTACGTTTAAATGAATCACTAATATTGTGAATATTGTTACTGAGCATTTTGAAGTGTGTTTGCTTCAAAATGCAAATGTTCTACTAGTACTGGGCATTTTAAATAACCACCAATGTGACCAGGTCTGGTTGTCTAAGCAAAGTTCACCCTGAAATGCAAGATGCCAAAAATAATTCTCCACATAAAACGTCTCAGGGTCTCCAACAGTTTCTTACTACCATCAATGTGAACGTCCATGCCACGAGACTGAACATTAACACGAATGCTCATGTTTCGTGTCTTCCTACAACCACAAAGAGATTAAAAAAGTTCAGCTTTCTTGGGAGTTGGGCAACAAGGAACACGTCTCTCAGAAAGACTCGAGTTTGCTAAACTGACAAATCTAAAGTTGAATTATTTGAACAACTCTGGAACAGTGGATAGTTGAACGCTTTGTTTGTTGGGTCAGATAAAACAAGTCGATTCATAGGTAGAATGGAGGCACAGAACCTGGTGTGTTAGGTTCTGTCAAGACGTATGTGTACAGCTTCATGATTGTTCATCAAAATTTGGCGTGGAGCTGATATTTTTTTAAAGAAGATTATAGGTGACAATGCAGAGATTAAACTAACTTCAGGTTTAAGTTTCTGCAGCATGAACAACTAAAGCAAGACAGATTTTTTGACCACATTGTTTTTTGCCATTTATGTTTTACAAAGGAATTTTGAAGAGCATTACCTGGCTGTTAATGCTTTGAATACCTTGTGTTTGCCGTGTATTGTGTATTATGTCCTCTGAGTTACATACTCAGCACTGGTGGGGACTGTCCCCTTCAGGCCAGAGTTGGTGGGGACATGTCCACCAGTCCTTCAGGAAGTTACACCTATGCATTTATCATTGGTTCTCACCATGGGTGTCCCTGTGTTTGTAGGAAAACAGCCTGCAGCCATGTCTTTTTACTTCATCTATTGTTTTTCAGAATACAGACTTAGCCACATCCAGTGAGGAGGCTGGCTGGTAGAACTGCAATTCAAGAAAATGTAATTTCATTTCTGTTGTATTAGATTTGGTGGAACTGTAATCTTAGGAACATTTTCACCATTTAGAGGATTTCAGGTCATTTTCAGTTACTGGTACAAAATTAGAGTGTTTTGAAGGATCGCAGCTGTTCGTTTTGCAGAAAAACATGCATGTGACGGCACAATATGTCCAGACTGCAGGGGGCTCATCTTATGGCAGATGATGGTCTCTGTGGAAAAGTGTCCATTCATCCTTGACCGATACAACAATCCATCATGTGTTTTATCAGAGCTGACTCCAAATGGCAGCTATGTGGGAGTCCTGCAGCTGTCTGTCTATTATGTAAAGAAATTGCCATCAGCTGTGAAAGTGAATCTGGACTCCTAAAGGAACTGAGGAGATATTGACCTTTAAAACTGCCAAACTCTGGAAAACTGTTGTTCCAAACCCAGAGAAGACGTCCCGCCCCAATCTGTCACTGGCGATTGGTGTTCCCTCATCTCTGAAGGAACAAAAACATTCCTACTCTGTAAATATGCATATTTGTAAGTAATCCATCTTTCAATTTAAAGAAAAATCAGTCCTGCTCATGTTCTGTAGCTTCCCAGGCAATCTCTAAAGCTAATTTAATTTTTAATGCAACAAACGTACGATGAACTGGTCAAGGTTAGATTAGCAGCGCTAACAACATTGATATGTGTCTGGACAGGAACTTATACCAATATTTTCAAGCAATATGGGGAAAATAATGAAACAAATCAAGTTATCTTACTGACCTCTCAAATGCAGAACCTTGTTTTTTTTCCCCAGACATCCAGTCAATGGTATTTTCTGTTTTTGTTTATAGTGTTTTTTTTTTGTTTTTGTTTTAATCAGCGTGGCCTGCTCAAAGTCTGCTCTCGCTATCGGAAATATAGACTTTAATATCTTCATTTATTTTGGGTTAACATTATTATTTCCTATTAACACATCTTCTGCTGCTGCTACCACTGTGTGTTCAGTGGCTTGTGTGAGTGATTCATGACGGCAACCTGTCCCACTGCATGGATACCAATGGACTGCTTTTTCCAGCAATACATTTTTTATTATGTTATAAATAAACAAATAAGTGTCTTTATTTACAGAATGTGTCTAGATTACAAAGTCATATGTCTCGAAACAAATAAGTTACTGTATTTATAGCTTGTGAAAACTTCATACCAAAACCAGAAATAAAATGTCAACAGAAGGCAACCTCTTAAAGACTAATGCAGCTGAGGGAAAAACGTAAAAAAAACAAGAAGAAACACAAGCACTTCTTGGTGGCCATGCTGTAGGAGAGCTTGTGTCACAGAGAGATGTAATAATACCTGTTTCTTTCTGTGTGCATTCGATGAAAATCTTTGAGTCGGTGTTTAGCTGGAAGGTTTGCAGCTTAAAGATCAAGCTCAATCTAAAGCCCAGCAAGGAAAGGGTTTAGGAAAGCAGATTCAGAAAAAGGCAGTGCTGCTACATGTACTCGTAGCAGCACTGCCTCCTAGTTACAGAAGATGGAACACGATTTTAAAAGTGAGAGCAATGAAAAAAAGAGCAAACCCAAAGCAAAGAGCTATGTAAAAAAAAAAAAAAAAATTGGAAATAAATTATTTTTCTAATTTGTTTTCCAATATTGAAAACCTTACAAAAGAATTGTAAAGTAATTTAACATTAATGTCCTAATGCTGAATCAGCTGCACTGTTTATATGTGAGCCTGAAGGCTACAATGTGAGGGTAAAGAGCAGTAGGATGGATTTTAGCCGCCTGCAGCTAACACTCCATCCAGCCTCTGGGGGTAAAAGTCAGAGGCCAACTCAAATAATGAAGTTATCTAATTATTTCACAAATTCTGGCCCAAACCAAAAATTAGGATTAAAGCTGTTGAAGTCTAGTTTTGGTGTTGTAGCTTAAGGATTGAATTGGTTGAAAGTATTTAAGTTGTGTGCACAGACAACCATGCTGGTAAGAAAAAAAATTAAAACTAGGTAATAATGTTGGTCAATTTTTTTTTTAAACGGATTTCATACCCTGCGACAGACTGGCGACCTGTCCAGGGTGAACCCCGCCTCTCGCCCGGAACGCCAGCTGGAGATAGGCACCAGCAACTCCCGACCCCACTAAGGGACAAGGGTGCAAGAAAATGGATGGATGGATGGATGGATTCCATACCCAAACTTGATGATATATGCTTATTTTTAGCTTTTTAAGCATTTCTATAAGTGTTTTCATCTTTCTCTTTTTTCCCCCTTTTTTCCATTTACCACATATAAAAGAACCCAACCATGAATGCTGGCCTACATCTCCCAGCTTGTTTATTTGTTCTGCTGCAAATACAATTTCTCTGTCTAAACAAGCATAAAATGCATAGTTTGAGTTTCTGTATCAGAGCGGATCTCTTCCCCCTACACACAGCTGACAGTCAGACAACGATTAAAATCAAAATGTTAAATGATGACTAGAGTTTGTGTTCCTAATTTGCAAACAGTGGCTTTCCTGTGAGTATTTGGGATAAAATTGGGGAAATGGACACATCATGCATATGCACCTCATCATATTAGCATCATTTATATTTTTTGCAGTAGAATATAGCCATTAGAACTGGATCCATGTTCTTATTGTGCTATTGTACAACTCTATGGGCGCTCAACAAAGTGCAGCTCGTTTTTAGTATATCACTGATTCCAACGGTTTTATTGGTTCTATTTTCTTTTGGGGACTCCAGTTCCCTCTGCAAGCCTTTCTATTTTAGAGATTTACTTATCTCTGTCAGAAGATAAAGCAAGTCCAATTGGAAGTTGATAAGAGGCACAAATCAGATATATATATATATATATATATATATTTTATCTAATTCTAATCTGAGGAATGCAATCAAAGTTACAGTGAAGCAAAAAAAAAATTGAGAGATAAGGATGTTTTTTTTTTTTTTCAGAAGATCAGGAATGATGAATACATTTTCAGGGGGGAAATGCCTATTTAAAAATAGTAGGAAAGTGAAATTCACACAGTACTTTTTTTTTCTACAGCAAACCTCACGACTAATGCAATGGATTTTTTTAAAATATAAAATGAGTTTTATTGCATTGAAGTTTTCCCTTAGCTTTAGCTTAGTGTGTTTTAGTTAACTCTTCCCAGCATTCTCCGATGTTCATTCAGAGATTTTTTTTTAAGTGTAGGACTTTTGTATTTCTTCCTTTATTTTCCTTTCTTTTGTTTGCCATGATGTGAAACTGCTTATTAATAAAAGTGTTTTTACAGCACTTGGACAATAATTCACAGATGAAACATGATTACGCTGATAAACATTTTACTCTCTGTAATTTAGTCAAAATTAGTTTCAAATTTTGCAACGACTTGGCAAGAAAGTTGTTAAAGCAATTTAGTGATGTCTTAAAATCCTTTTACAATTTAACTGCTGTAAAATTGAACAGTGTCAGGAACTTGGGCTCTTTGAGTTTGTTTTGTTATTTGGTCTTTCTATTAGTTCTGAATTGTTGCTATTTTTATTTCAGGTCTTCTAGGTATATTTATTTCTCGTGTCTAGTCCTTTTCTTTGTTCCTTTAGTCATATTTCTGATATCTAGTTATTTCATTCCTTTTCCTAGTCCCTGGTATTCTGTCTCTTGCCGCCTGTGTCACTTCTCTCTGTCCTCATCCTGCCTTTGTTCAGGATTCAGCTTCCCAGTACTTAAGCACCTCATTCTCAGTCACTCCTTGCTCTTATTTCTTCCTCGTATTCCCGGCATTCTCCCCATATGGTTGACTTTTTGTTATGGATTAATTTTGTTTGACTCTGGCTTCATAGTTTGCTTTTCTCATAATGTTTTCTTCATGAAATTTTCGAATTCACCTGCTGCCTCTAACTTTAAGCATTTGGGTCCAACTCAACCACCACACAACTTGACAAACCGTATTACAAAAAATCTTTTAAAATGAAAATCTAATAAATACAACATATGAACTTAGCTTGACGTGCCTGACCTTACACTAATGCTTTCTTATATTTTCATTCAAGTTCATGCATCCGACTCAGTCATAGTGAATCTGAAAGTCCTACTAGGACTTTGCTGCCATTTTCTCAAGTGCATGTTGTAACTGTTGAACAGTCAGGAGACGAGCACACATCGAGCATTTTTGTATATATAGATCAGTGTAGCGCAAACAGACATCAATAACTGAGGAGAATATGGGGAAACATGCATAATTACAAAAGTTGATGTTTATCATAAATTAATGAAGATGTTCACAGATGCTGCCAGACAGAGCTGTCAAGTGCTGCTTGTAATCTGCTGTTTTTCTCCTGTTCTCCATATGCTTTGGGTTTGTGTGCCTCCATGGCAAATTGATTCCTCTTACAATTGAATGTTGTGGGTTTTATTTCAGCTTCTCACCACCACATGCCGACATGCCATTGGGGAAGGCACTTAACCCCAAATTGCCTGTCTAGTAGTGTGTGTGTGTGTGTGTGTGTGTGTGTGTGTGTGTGCAGCTGGTAGAGTGTCGCTCTGTTGTGAATGGGTTTTAGGTTGTTTGTTTTACAGTTCTACATGTTAATTTTATAGAGTAGGCCTGCAAAACTAAATCCATTTTTTCTAAAGAAAATATTGAGACTTTTCTTAAATCTGCAAAGCTTGGGTGGGATAATATATTTTATGGTTTGATAAAAGTAATCTCAATCGCAAGCCTTCATAAAGTTGACACTGCATATTACAAAAAGAAAACCGTCCAACTACGTCCCAAAGTCATCTGAGGCACCACGACAGATGTTGGAAGTGAGGAACAGGAGTATTGAACCAGAGCAGCTGAAATTGCTTTCCAAAGTTGTTTTTGCCAATTTATTCAGGGCACATGAAATGTGTTCAAGATCATATGAGTTTTGTTTTATTAATTTTTACATTTTGTTCCAGGCCAGTCGTCCAGTGAAGCTCAGATGAGGAATGAAAGGGACAACAAAACAGAACAGCCAGAGACCTCAACACCTTGATTCGTACCTACAAGTTTACTTCAGTATGCAGTTATGTCTTATAAAATTATAGGAGATTGACATGTGACCTCAAATTCATCTCACATTGTGAAATGAGAATGACATAATTTGAAAATTTTCATGGTAATTTAAAATGTTGCATCTATTTTGAACTGTTTCACGTTTCACACATGATACGTGTTTCAAATGTGTATACCATGTGATCCACATGGGTGTCACATATTTTATGTTTCACACCTGTATCATGTTTTACTGCTTTAATTTTTTATTTTTTTTACATGTGAGACAAAATGTGATACACATTATTTTATATGTGTATCAGGGTGCAACCCCACCTGTTGTACAGGAAATGGATGGATGGATTTTTATAAGTCAGAACCACATCAAATCCTTGCTGTGTTATGGTTCTATTTAACTTCATATCAAAATTAGTTTGCTTAGTGTGCAAAGTGTTTGCCTGAAGTAAAAATATGTATATTTGAAAATGAGTTGATGCATAAAAGTCAGAAAGAAATACTTGTTGCTACATGTGAGAGATTTTAACAATACATATTTTATTGCATGCCTGATGAAAATTCCCCCGAGAAGAAGCTAATTTAGATAAGTGAACACAGGAAAGTGAATGCATCTGAAGATGAAAGATGAAGATGAAAAGAATAAAAAGTCTGCTCCTCTCAGACAATAAGAGGTTCCATCATCCTGAAATCTGAATGTTAATTCTGCCTAGAATACAAAAGATAATCATCTGTTGCAGTCCTTTGGAAAGCTATATTACTCTTCTACATTTTTCATTTTGGAAGCTAATATACAATGTTCTGATTTGTAGCACACATTCTGAAGCCTTACTGCTGTTTGTTTTAGCCGACTGGAGAATGTAAGTTACGACACCTGGAGATTATCATCAGAATACATCATGACTGCCAAGGAATTTATATAAAATAAAAATATTTACTGTCAAATTTAGAAAGTTAGATTTTCTGACATATCATTAATAACAGTTTTGTTTTGAATGATAAGTACATTTTCTGCCTATGTTTCTTTCTATAATGTGATTTGGTGGCAGGGTTTGTGTTTTGCTATTTGTGCTGCCATTTTTCCATAACCAGTTACTTATTTCCAGCATTTTCTCATGGTGCAGTATGACTGATTGATGATAAGGTCTGATTGCATCCATCATGTCTGGCAAGGGAAGAGTGTCAATTCTCCTCCCTGAGCTGGTGATTGAACATGGTGGGGGAGCAAATGTAAAACCAGTCGAGATTCAGTGAAGCAAAGCGAGATATTGCCACTCAAGTAGCTCTTTGCTACCTGACTGGCAATACCATGATTTACATTCAGAAAAGATACTTATCTGGGAGGGGTAATTCCTTCCTATCTTTTTTCCCTCTGGCTCTCTATTTCTTGTGTTTTTATTTACTTTAATTCAGCAATTGCAATGTCAGTGTTTTTTTGTGTTTGACACTTTATTTGAAGAGTTGTGCATAAGACTGACATTACACAGTCAAAAACATGACATAACATCGGTCATGAACATGAAGAAGTCTTTATGAATGTTTATGACAGTTGTCATGAAGTGATCAATAAATAATGACACTTAATGCAAAGTTGCTCTAAAAGTTGCATTGAAAGTCTGTTAAAAACGCCAACTTTGTATTAAATTATCATAATTTACAAAATCATGCATAGTTTTTAACATTTATTGTGGAAAAATGTGCAGCGATATTGCTTACTTTCATAGGCGTAACTTCCCTGTGGCGCATCACTGAAGTGTCGAGGCCAACGTCTGAAAAACACAGTATCACCATTTACTAGAATTTTTACAACCACTTACATTTTATTACAGTTCCACAAAATCTAAATCTGTTTACTGAAATGCTGCTGCTGATGTGTTTTTGTAAGGAGGTGGGATTCTCCTGAAGGCAAGTTGTTTTTCACTTACAGAACATCTTTAGAAAGCTTCAAATAGGAGTCATTGCAGTAAGATAGAGGCAGCTATAATTACACAATTAATCAATCGTATTGTTTTGCAGATTCACCACATAATGCAGACAGAGCAGATGGATTGGTTAATTTTCTACAATGAGAGAATTCTGAAATCCATTGGAGAACTTCAAATGTTTTTTTAAGACACCATCAGTTGACTTATGACTGCAAAGCACTGATCAATAGGTGATTTAGCTACGGGGAATATGAAAAAGAGACATTGGCTTTAATTATGTTCTTCATGCACCATTTGTTACTGACATTATCTGTGAGGTACAAAAAATAAAACGAGCCTCTCTTTAAACTGCGTTATTTAAAAAAACAACAACAGACAATAGAGGAATGGAGGTTACATAACACCAACAATGAACAACAAAAGATGAAACTTCAGTTAAAAACTGTTCAGTCTTAAAAGAAGCGATCAGAGCTCACTTTATCCCGACTTACTGCATTGCTTAATCCAGTTTAGTATGTGATGAACATCCTACACTGTAATCACTCTGTCTGCCTCCTATGATAAGGCTGCCTCCCTTAAATGTTCCACCCTATTTTTACCGCGATTTCAAATCTTCTCTCTTCTGATTGCATGCCCACATGTGCTGCAGTCCAGAGGTGGGTTAAGACTCTCTCCTCGTCTCTCATTTTGAATATGCAGAAAGCACTGCGATGATTCAAAAAGTAAAGAGGCCCAGTCATTTTGTAAAGTGTTTGAGGTTGAATAGCATGATAAACTGATGCATTAGCGCACTACATGATAAAACAGATCAAATGTATTTATTGCATACATCCATTACCACACACCCTTAACTTTTGGCATTTTTTCATGCCAGAATAGACTGAGAATCAAATCAGTTTGTTTTGCCAGCTTGACTGAAATGATATAAATAATGATTAAACTATAAGGCCTACAAGCCTGAATTAGATTTAGTTCTTTGAATTTCATCTTACCACTACAAAAACATATTTATAATGAACTTTTTATGTTTAGAAATGATCTTACTTTTATCCAACTAGCAGTAGATGGATTTGAAGTTAATAAAAAAGTTGGTTTTTTACCATCTCCCTTTATTATCTAGCTGGTATTATGTAGTAATAAATCATGCTAGAATCTCTGCATCACTGATTATCAGGAGAGAAGTTTCCAAGGACTAAATTATAATACTTGTAAGAAAATAGCACCTATTTTAATATTTTGTTATTCAAACACAAAGTTGGCACCATAAATCACAGTGTGGTCCAAACACAGGTGCAAATCACTGAGCATAGTTTAAAAGTAAAATGACGGTTCAGTTATTCAAAAGTCCCTTTAGAGTAGATTATGCATAACGAATATACAGCTAAAAATAATGACATGATGGCGTGACAGAACACCGTACTGCAGGACAAACTTTCTAATGCCGAAAAATACTAGTGAAAAGCAAAGTGGCAATAAAAATTATTCTCCGAATATACATTCTTGACATATATTATTGTCACATATTTAAAAATTGTGAAGTCTTCAAAATTCCATACAAAAATATATGGTCTTAACAGTTAGTGAGTCAATTCAGGGACGAAACTGGAGCTGCAGGTAAATCAAATCAAATGTGTGTTAAAGGAAGAAATAAATATTTGTGACGCCTGCAGCTGTTGATGTTGCCATTTTATATGACAGCCAACAGTAGTTTTGCAGCTGCCTGGGTAGAAACACAACACTGAAAGTATATTTGTTCAATGAAGAAAATAAATAAAAAATCTATCTTTATTCAAGACGACAGATTGACGCCGTACCCACACTTGCATTGGTATTTTTAGAAATGTAGCTTTTCTACCTGCTTTGTTTTTGTTCTGCAAACTAGAGAAGTCCTTTCTGTGACAATGTTCCATGTTTACTGGAGCAGGTGCCTCTGGAGGTGCAGGCAGGGCGAGTAGGTGGCTTGTGACATTCACTCTGCTGCCTTCATGGACAGTTTAGAGAAAGGAAAGGTAAAGTGAACCAAATCTCATCAGGTTCCTAGGTGTTAGAACAGAGCTGCACCTCCCTCACTCACCATAAATCTGATAGGACTGCAGGGAGTTCAGGCCTGTGGGCGTCTGAGCCGACAGTCAGACGCAGGTTATCTGCTGAGCCTCACCGCTTAGAAAAAGCAAACCAGACTGTTTTCAAAAATCTAGTTGCAAAATCTTGAAATGGGCTTATTAATAACAATAAACAAAGGTATTCCGGTCTCGCTTTTTTTGTTATGCATTTTTGAAGCGATAATGAAAAATTAATAACTCAACATTTACAAATAAACTGTCGTGATCCGTGGTTTTGTGTATTTATTTTTGAGTTTTCTGTGTAGTCCTGTTCCCTGTCAGTCCGGTCTCTGCGTCTTCCCCGTTGATTGTCTCCCAGGTGTGTCTCGTTCTCTTGATTACCTCATGTGTATTTAGTCTCCCCTGTTGTCTCTGTTCC
>CAEGAF010178974.1:0-10694 GCA_903067075.1 Micropoecilia bifurca | reverse complement strand
AGTCAGGTATTGTGTAGTTGGTGCTTTTAATCAGTTTTCAGTTAACTAAATTCAAGCCTATGGAACACAAAATGTCACTAAAACCACTGTCCTCCTAAAATCTTTCAGAAAATCGTAAAAATCGCAACAATCGCATCGAATCGTATCGCCCAACAAATATCGTGATACATATCGTATCGTGACCAGAATATCGTATATTGTATCGTATCGTGAAATTATTGTATCACTACACCCTTAAGCAGAATGAGGCAATACAAACTTCAAAAAGTATGTAAAGCTGCTGGTTTTTAATTTATTCTAACTATTATATTTCAAATCAAGAAAAAGAATATCCATCATTCCATGTTTTTTTTTCTTTTCTGATTGCCTGGACCCCACATAGTTTGGAGGTATGTTTTTTTGTCTCACCATCTCGTGGTGCCTTCTGTTCTCACAACTCCAGGCGTCACAGTCGGAACCACAACAAAGCTGTTTGAACTCATGAACACCAAAGATGTTCAAAAGAATGTGCGGACAACGTGGATCAGACTTTTTCCACAGTTGTTGTTCACATATGTATGTCCCAGCAGGAGATCTTTTGCTGGAGATGAGCTCACTCTCTCTCAGCATGAAGCACAAGGGAAGGGATTGCAGGGGAGCTTTTATCTAGAGCGCACAGGATATGATGCAAAAGAACATTGTGGAAATTCCTGCGCTTAAAAGGCATCAGTAATGATGGATGAGCCTCCTTGATAACTTCCTTTGTGCTGATTTCAATACAGCGGGAATTGGGCGAGTATGTGAATGAATACACAATATCAAAAAGCGAAGAAAATAACTCACAGGTCAGCAAAAAAACAACTAGAAAGAGTATGAACCAGCAACTTCTATCCTTGCACACACCTGCATTTTCCCTTACTTGCAGTAAATGCTACGTAAGATTTGATGCTTGGTTGCACATTGTTGTACTAACTGATTTACCAAGTACAGTATTTTATTTGAGGCCTGGATGGAAAAAGAACCAAAACACTTTTAACATTTGGCACTTACCTCTTATTTTTAGCCTTGTAAGTTCTTCAAGAATAGAGTAGCCCAATCGTTGTGGAAACTAATATTTTTTAGGAGCACACTTAAAAATGAAAAGGTGCATGTCACATAGTTCAATGGTAAACAGAGCTACACCAGTCTTCCAAAGCCTTTTCTGACGGATACAAATTACAGTTTTTCTTTTTTATTCTGAGTCAGTGATTTTTCATTTTGACCAGTTCTGTTTTTGTTTTATGGGTTGGTTTTGTTTGTTTGTTTTTTAAGAAAAACATGTTGTGGGTTGTATGTGCAGATCAAACCAATGTTGTTTTGAATTTTACAAGTAATTCAGAGCTGGTCAGGGAACCAGCTCTGAGTTACTTGCATCCCTACGCTGCATCCCTTTTACTGTGATGTTTAGATTGTTCTATTAAAAAATGTTATCCCTATGTAGGGCTGGGCGATATATCAAGTATACTCGATGTACTGCGATAATTTCAATTTAGGATAGTTAAAATAGCTATATCGCAACTACCGAGTTTAAATTGTTCAAATGATAAACTTTCGCCGTCAAATTCACTGAGTGTGTGAGCATGGTTTGTCCACACCATATGAATGCATCACTAATTAAAGGTGCTAATTTGAAGGATGTTAACAGTAATTTTAACATTTCTAATTGCTAAAATTAAATATGATGTGCATAGCATGTTTCAAACGGAAGTGTCCATAGTCCATATATGTGTAGAGAAAATGCTGTACCTCACATTCGCACATATTCCTAACTGCTGCAGGGATTGTTTGTGCCCAGAAGCAACATATCTGTGAGAGCGGTCAATTCAGCATTCAGGTCAACAAAAGACAGCAACAGCATGACATTTTAAAAAGAGGCTACATGGTGTGTGATCACAGAAGTGCTGCTGTTGTGGATTTGGCTTTTCAATTTCACCACTCCAAGCTGTCTGCATTAACAGTATCTCGGTGAAATTCTGAAAGTACTGCACCTGAATCATGCTTGTAACATCCTTAGGGTTAGGGTTGTGCAAAAATAAATTTTATATCATTGCAAATCAGTGCACAAAATGCCAAATCAGAGTAGTCCAAATCCTCTGGTTTTTGCAGCAATCGGTACAAAATGGCCTGGGGGGCATTAATAAAATGAAAATAAAGATACACTTTTGCCAGATTTCAACAAATTGGAGCTCTTAGTGCCATGATCACTGTTATCATAATTACATTTATTGCTGCCTGTGACAGTAAATGTTATTAACATTACTATCACTGCTGCATCTGCTCCTGACACTAAGCGAAACTGAAATGATTGTGACTTCTCAAGGTAATATTTGAGCTGCATTCCAATAAAAACAATCAAAGGTAAACAGTGTTTAATGTTGGCTAATATTCATGTTTACTGATTGTATAATCACTGACTCAAATTCAGACAGCCACAATGCCTTGTGAGGTGAGTCGCCATCTTCATTAATTAAATTAAAATGAAATACTAATCATATTTAATGTCTGATATAAACCCTTTGAGATGCTTTCGGGTCTTATAATGCAGAGAATAAACCTCAGCCATTTTCCTGCCTTCAGGGTAAAAATGCACAGGCCTTGAGAAAGCCTTGGACTCTCCACATCATCCGCATGTTAAGACTACGGCTCAAGCAGGAAAGCCAAATGAGTTGCTTACCTATTGCACCACCATCATTTCCGATGTATTTCCAATTTAACATGCAAAATCTCTTTTTTTATATTCCTGAAGTCATGCTCAACTACGTTTTTTTTTCTACTAATAACATGGTGCGGTCAGAAGACATTTTCTTTGTGTGCGTTCCCTTTTTCACAGGAGCCTTGCTGTGAGAATTCTTTATTAGAAATGCAATAAGTGTGGGCATCAAAGAGGGTTTAAATGAAATAAGAATTAGCAATAACGCAGCCAAGTTGTAGATGAGTGGGAATTGTTACCCACAGATGGGAGCCAGAGATCAGATCAGTGCTCAACCAATATTACACTCTGCATTCAGAGCCCCTGAACACCTCACGGAAAATGTGTAAATGCACAAAAACTATATAATTGGACTTTGACTGAAGATATTTGCAAGTTATTACTTTTGGTGGGAGGGTGGGGGGGTTATGTGAAAAGCCCAGATTCTGTCATCTAGCATGAATTTCTCCCATCTCAAGATATGTTTTACTATTTGTTGTTGAAATTGCAAACAGTTTGTTTCCTATAAGAGCCCTTGTTTTATCACATGATTTCTTTAAACACGTAGTCAGCTTTTCATACATAATTTACCATCTAATAAAATGTAATTCATTTATCACTCAGGGTTCATTCCTAAAAAAAGAGTGCTATGGATTGAAATCCTGTTGAATAATATAAGCAGAGGTTATGATTTATGTTTGAATTTCATTCAGAAGAGTTGTATTTTTTGTTATTATTATAGCGCCGTTATGCTGTAAGAAGGACGGGGTAGCATGGAATTTGAATTTAGTACTTTACATTTCTGTTTAATGATGGAAAAAGAAAATAGAGGATGTAAAAATATTAGTATTTTAGAACGCTGACAAAAATGTATGTCCATCATCAGTCCATCCTTTTCGCCAACAAACCATCATTTTGTCCACCAACATAGATGATGTTGGAGAATGTATTTGAACCGGGTTTTTGAGAGCTAATTACATAGTAAATTGACTGAATGTATGTAGAGCTTTACTAATCATACTGACCACTCAAACTGCTTTACACTAGAACAATCTCAAACAGTCAGAGCAGTAGGCAGATAGGAATTAAGTGCTTTGCCAAATGGTACATTGGCATGTGGAAGAGGAAGAAGCTGGTATCACACACACAACTTATACTGACTGCAAGACGAGTACTCCTCAGCATTAAGCCTAGCCTTGTCCCAAAAAGCAGTACATCAGTTAAAGGCATGATAAATTAAAATGAGCTTCATCAATTACAGTTGATTAAGCTGTAATTGATGTAATTCATTTCTGTCACGTCTCCCTCTCTTCCAAAGAGACTGGATGACAAAAATCTTTACTGTGGTTCGTGGACTGACTCCTCCCCTTCTTGTTTTCCTGACACAATGTTGCTCACTCTCCATTACCTGTGGAACTGGTGCAGTGAGGCAGCAATTGCTTTTGCTCCTCCTGCAAAGCGACTGTAGTTGTGCACACATGGGCTTGAGACGTAAAACAGGGAAGTTGGAAAATGTTTTCCTGCTGTCGTCGTTATCAACGACAAAGATGTTACCCTTTAATCTCTTTGTTCAGCCAGCGTTTTGAAAAGTGCTGCAATTATTTGACACCCAGTAGAAATGTTACACTTTTTTTCTCACTAAAGTCCTAACTGGTAGTTTTGCTTATATGAGCTTAATGAATGATATATTTTTAGGGGCAGGTTTGTTTTCAGAAACTTCATAATCTATTTTATTCATTTGGTTATTTGTTTATTTTGGATATTTAAAATGTCTTCCAGTTACATTGTTAAATGTTCTTTAGAAATTAATTTATTGATCTTTGAGAGAGTGTGCTTACATTAATTTTCCATTATCTTTACATTAGTGGAACATTGTCTCAAAATGACTATATTATTGATTATCGCAATAATTTCTAGGATAACTTATCACCTAGCAAAATGTGTTACCATGGCAGGCCTAATTAAGCCACTGTCTCCTCGAGAGCCCACACTGTAAGTCAGAGAAAGGATATTACTCCCATGTATCTAAAAAATTTGTTTTCCAACAATTGGCGCATTAAGGTTTCTAAATGGCCAACGTTCAGCACTGATGAATGTGAGTTGTAAATGTAATACAATCAAATAAATCATGAAGTATCTACTTGTGTCATACCATTAGTATGTTTAATAAAAGATGAATATAAATACATACAAAATTCAATTTGTTCCGTGGCCTTAAAGTAATGTTTTGTGTGCAAGCCAAACTTTTTTGGTAATAAATGCAACACTAAATCAGCTGAAACAGTTATTGAATCAGCATAGAGGGCATTTATTATAACACACAATGATACCATGGGTTGTTTTGGATCTCTTGTTCTGTCCTTTTTTCATTCTAAACAAACTGCTGACATGCTGATGTGATGCTGGAGAAGGTTTGGCAGAGTAATATGTACTTTGTGCCACTGTGAAAAGAAAAAAAAAAAGTTTGACCTTTTGAGGAAAGCGAAATGGAGAAGTAAAAGGTCTTGAAGCTGGTATTATCAAGCCAGGTCTGAAGCATGACACTTGATAAATTGCTGAGTAATAGAATATTGCAGAGACAAGACAATAGGGATGGTGAAAAACAAGGTAGCTCTGCCTTACTGGTAGAGATCAATAACTTTTTCCTGGATCAGTTAGAAAATAAGTGCATTCGTTAATTATCAGTAACTTTTTATGTCTGAGATCTGTCATATCATGCATATTCAAGTCAAAAGCATTATTATTATAGAGAGAATTATGTGAAGCACTTGCAGATTACATTCAGTTTCTAATTATGAATTTTGAATAAAATATCTACAGTTGTATAATTAGGGGCTAATGATCCATGTGGAAACATTAGAGTTCCTCTGAATGTGTGGATGATGGGTGCGTAGGTGCCATCAAGCAGCCCCCTCATGCACCCAGATATGGAAGACGTGTGCTGGGCTTTTAATGGGGCCAGATCATTCTCAGCCTGAATAATACAGAATATGTTTCTGCCATGTGGAAAGAATACCGCAGTACTGGATGAATGTGAAACACTGTATAAGCGCTCACCCCGTTCCAATCTCCATTGTGGTGCCTTCTGAACGGCTCACTCTAAAATTTAAACGTTGGTGATGTTCTTCAGACTGTATTCTTCCAAACTACAACTGACATGAAAGAATGAAGCACTGACCCAAACTTTATCAGAGGTTTTGGTTTCAAATACTTCTGCAACCTTCAGGGCTCTTAGCCGCCGTTGATAAAGAGTTGGTCTCAGATAGTCAGCAGTTTAAGCTGCAACTGTGGAAAGTGACTTGTGCAGGGCTCCTGCAAAATCTGCTGTTTCTCTGCAACATTGCTTTCTTTTTTCTTCAGCAACACAGTCCTGACTAAAGCATCCATTTGTTTCAGACGGTACTCCCCAGCTGGGGTAGGACAATTTCCATACATATGATGTAGTGTTTTAACCTACAGATTGGACGAGCAAATTTATTTATTCATATTAATGGATCTTGCAGAAGAGTAATGCACTCACTGCCTAAATGTCTCCTATTAGGAAGTCGAGCAGTGTAACAAGCACTATAATGTTATTGTCTTCATTATATTACATGCTGCAAAAAAATATTTAATTTTGTTAACCATTATGCAAGAGCTGAATTTGACAATAGATTCAAAGATTCAGTGGTATCCAGGTGTTAATTCCTTCTCCCTGTTTGCAAAGATTCTTCCCATTATGCAACCATCTGAAGCTTGGCAAAGAAAAAAAATCATAAATGTGCTGTTTCTATGCTGAAAAATGCTTCAGCCATTTATCATTGTTATGAAAGCTATCATGGGACCTTGCACAAGAGTCTTTTATTGTAAGTGCTCTGTTCTCTTATGTTTTTTCGTCTTGCCACACAAATCCTTGCACCCTTTGCTGAAAATGGTAGGCAGTTTAGTTCCTTTCTTTCTGCTGCATTAGATTTATACACCATGGAGTAATATAATGACTTCACGCTGTTAAATCATAATGAAAAAGCTGCCATGCCTGAACATGGTTTTTCCCCATATCAGAAATGTCACATCTGCTTTTAAGTACATATTGCGTTCTTTATGTAGAGATTAATATTAAAATGTATTTTATTTTATTAACATTCCTAACTTTAAAACTTCTAAGTAGCTCATGAAATGTGAAACCTATCGCTATGAGTTAAGGTATTAAGCGTGTTACATTACATCTTGTTAAGCAGTACTAACTAAAATACAAATCTGATCACCTGTAATGCTAGAAAGTAGGGGTGCCAGGATACATCGAGGTTATTTTTTCTTTGCCGCTTAATAGGTTCACAAGAACAGGACAAACAACAACCCATTTCTACAGGGTGTCCAAAATAGTACCCAACCAATGAATAACATGTAAGGTCTTTATTAACGGTTATATAACTGAGTCCTTTTAGCCCGACAGAAAAGTAATATTTATTATGGAGTTCACCACACCACAGGGAAAATGTCAAAAACAGCTTGGATCAAAATAATTGCAATAAGCAGAGAAAGTGTCATGCTTAAAGCACTTACCTTCATATCTGGGGCTCATACTAAGTCACATGCTGTTTATGCTGTGGAGTCCCACTTACTCGCTGTTCGGTATTCTCAGATTCAACCATTCGCAAATTTTTCACAGGAATTTATCTCCAATTTATTTGCAGAAAATGCCAGGATCATTAGATATGATATTCAATACGAAATTGTCGGAATTGGGTTTTTTTCCCGCTGTGTTTCTTTAGTTTTGTGCATTCTGTGGAGTCTCTGTGTTGTCCTGTCTGCACCCTGATTGTTCCCAGATGTATCTCGTTCCGTGATTACCCTCTGTGTATTTAATGTCATCTGTGTCTCTGTGTCTTTGCCAACTCATCCAAACAGTTGGCAACAGAGGAAAGGAAGAACTACCTTTTAACAGGAAGAATAGTACAAGCAGATGAGTACTATGACTAACAGTGGATTGACAGTACAAAGCAGACACAAGGAAGAAGTCCAACTTCTACTGAGAACAGAGATAGAAAACAAAAAATTAAGATATTGTTTAAAAAAACTAGAAGTATCCCACACTAGTTTCTTTCCACTGATTCTTTCTGCTGCTATTTTTGAATAATATATACTAAAATATTGCAGCTACTGTAAAAATCATCACTTGAGCATGTGTTTCACATACGTAAGCGAAACTACTACATCTTATGTGCTTGCTGAGAATAAGCACGAACAAAGAAAATAATGTAGTGATTAAACACCTAATATCTATCCCCTTGTCGCTCTTGTTGTCTGTAAGTTTGAAGGGCAAGGATTTCATGCTTGGATTAGCGGCTGTAATTGAAAATATGTGCTACTGTATATGTGCTGCTCATGCTGTACTTGCAGCAATATTTCCTTATGCCATCAGCAGCCTTTAAGCAAGTAGGAAACAAGTTGTTGTAAATAGACATTCAGTCATTGAGCAAAATGGGATTTGATGTTATGTGCTGTCTTACAATATTCTATATCCACAAAAGGTAGATGATTATTACTTTTGACACCTTGTCTACTTGGAAAAGTGTGATTTATTTCCTTAGCAGGTGATTGCTATGGGTGTTTGAAGTAGCTGCCAACCTAGGTTTAGATCTATGTATACCTGTTTATGTTCCTGATTTCTAGTTGTTTTGAGTCTGTTTATGCTGTGAGTAATAATAATTCTGCACTCTAAAGTGCCAGCCCTCCAGGTTCAGGCACAAAGCCAGCTTCTTTACAGAGGATATTTCAGACTGCAGTGAGGATATTGAAGACTCAAACTCCTTGTGTCAGTACACAGAGAAATGCAATTCTCAAATGGAAGACACTATGTTTTGATGTCCTCAAGTATCTGTACTCCATTGGTTCAAGGCAGGCTGTAATGTTCCATGAATTTCAACGACTTTTGGTTCAGTGATGCCCACAACCTCCAATCTTACAGTCAACTCATTCCTGTAGTTCAGTGGCTGCTGCATTTTTTTAATCTTTTGAAGAGAAAAGCCATTTGAATATTATTATTTTTCTTATCAAAGTTGGATGTGAGGAAGATATTATTCTTCAATAATATTTAGATTTTTTCATTTGATCATTTCAGAATATTTTTTCTTTAATAGTTTTAATACAGAAAAAAAAATATGTCCTTTCTTTTCATCTGCTCAACAATTAATCTTTGTTGAACACTCTAAGGCACACAAAGATGTAGCAAATTCAGTACCATCAGCATCAATTATCATGAGGGACTAAAGTTAAAGGAATGGAAACATTTTCAAATAGAAATAAATTACCAAAATGAATATTGCATTTCTGGCTGTAGGGATTTGAGTTTTTCTACGTGTTTAATGTACCATAGGTGTCTGTTTCTGTGGAGTTTCTGTCTTGTCCTGTCTATCCCTTGATTGTTCCCAGATATGTCATTCTGTGATTATCCTCTGTGTATTTAATGCCAATTGTGTTTCTGTGTCTTTGTTGGGTCCTGGTCGTATGTTGTGTTTGGCTGCCTGTCTGGTCCCTGACTTTACAAGTTGCTACCAGTAGTGAGCCTAGCTCTGTTATCCCTGTGCTGCCTGGTTTTTGGACTTTCTGCTGCCGATTCATTATTAATATCAACATTCTCATCGTTCAACCTGGGTCTGCCGCGTTTTACCTCACCACCACTAACCGCAATTCATACAGTGGCAGTCTATAAATGGAAATACTTCAAACTGATTATGTAGTACAACACTTAAAGTAAATATTACTTCAGTAATAGACCAACGGGTATCACCCAACCTGTTTTTTGTTTTGTTTTTACGCTTATTTTCTTGGTATATCTTTAAAGGTCCATGAGAGATGTTGCATATTATGATTTAGTATTGAAATAAGAGGATCACAATTTTATCTTGTTTGAATCAACATGCTCCTACTTGCTGATGAATTCCCCCACTGAGAGACCTTAAAAGTTATATCTATTCTATTTTAATCTTGTAATCAGATTGTCATTAAAAAGAAAACATGAAATGATGTATTGTCATTTTTTTCTTTGTCTTTTTAGAAATGCTCACAATATCCATCACTGTAATATTAATTAATTTGTTTTATTTTCCGTAGCTCTGGTTACCTCATGAAAAATAAAAAGTAGAAATATTTTGATCTGTGTGCTTTTTGGGTTCACCAAACATATGCAGCCAAATGACTAGACAGGACTAGATAATGGAGGTTTTTGTTCATGTCTGACCTTTAGCAGTGAATAGTGTAATCTTAGCCGTGTGTAGCTAGATGACCAATGACATGGCCAACCTACCGCACTTTTCCACCCACTTCGCTGTGCAGCAAAATGCTGCAGCCGATGAGTGATGCAGGCAAGGTTCAAAACATCAGTTCATCTCAGGAAAAAGCTGCAAAGATAGAATCCACAATGCCTCAACACACTGAAGATAAATGTGATCATTTGTAATGTGTTCACATACAGTCTGAGTCTGTCAGTAGATAGGAGGACACCAGTGATTTACACAGAAGTATAGCAGAAGTATAAACCTGATAGGAAGGATAAAATATAACCACTGAACCTGTCTGTATTAATGAATGGAACCAGAGGAAGAGTCACCGGGGTTTAGAGGGAAAAAAAGAGTAAAGGGATTAAATTGAAATGCAAGTGGAACATATTTACTTCAGTTCCTGCAAACTAGTGCGACAGAGCCTGACAGAAGCTGTACTGGCACCAGTGAATTCAGCATAGGTGATGTGTAAAATGGGTAGTTGGCTCAGTTACACATCACAAATGAATAATCAAGCAGTGCCACCGAATTTCAGCCTCCATATCAAGCCATCTTCAGATGATCAACCCCAGTGGGGGTTTGGATGGAGATGCTAGAGGGAGAACAGCTTGAGGCTGAAGTTGACTTTTTTTATTGACCCCGTCACATGCAATGTTACAACCCCACCCTAAAATCCCTAAAGTAAATTCTGGCACTGGGTTTAACATAAAACAAAGAGTAATCCAAAC
>CAEGAF010178950.1:0-16419 GCA_903067075.1 Micropoecilia bifurca | reverse complement strand
TGTGTGTGTGTGTGTGTGTGTGTGTGTGTGTGTGTGTGTGTGTGTGTGTGTGTGTGTGTGTGTGTGTGTGTGTGTGCATGGTGGAGTATTTTTTTTTCTTTTCTTTTCAAGAAGAGTTCTGCTTTGTCACAGTGGAGTTTCTGTAGTAAGGAAAAATGAAACACTTTTGGAAAAAACACTGTCCAGAATGTTTGCAGTGTCAAAGACATCATTAACAAAGTCCCTGCATTTTAAAGTTATTTTAAATACATCAACATGTCACTATTTACACAAAAGCATGCCATATTTAAAATTTTAATTATTTTACATTAATGATCTTACTTTAACTTGTCGTTTTAAAGTAAGACTCAGAAATGATTATTTGGCAAAGAGTTTGTTTTAAAGTTACAACTTTAAAAAATCAATAAAAATGCTGCTGTTAATCTGCATCAGAAAACTGATTCATTTCTGCACTGGTGAATATTTTCGGCATGATTTACTCTTGAACTGTTTTTCTCCACTAAGTCAGAGGCAGAATTATGCCTCAGAGATTATTTTCTGAGTCACTCGTAATGAACACAATCATATAGAAGCAGTCATGGCCTCTGAGGCTAAGCTTTTGTCTCTGGTGTGGAGGTCAAGCTACAAACAGCTCAAATATTACAAACTGCAATGGAAAAAGGACGAAACCCACCCTGCTTCTCGACCACCTCTATTTTTATTCATGTTTGTTACTCAAATTATCACATCCTGCTTCCGTCCAGATTTTATGTAAAACACAATCTGTGCCGAGCATATTGAATTTTGAATATGCATTCTAATTAGACCGATAGTACTTAAACTAAGTTTGATGATGCTTGGTAATTAGGATGTTATTTCTGTAAATTGTATTCCGAAGGACATCTTTACGATTGTGTTTCAGTCTTGCATCTGCTGCCAAAACATTTCCTTCATTTGATGAAAGCAAAAAAGTGGACCACCACTGATCAAATGCCTTTTGCACATACATTCAAGTGTCTTCTTCTTTTGATGTACTCCACAGCAAAGTATTGTTCCCTGAAGGAAGTGAAATCTGCCTCAGTGGGATGAAAAGCATAAAACAATTTCTTTGACATAAAGAGACGTAGTCCACATATAATGCCAGTCTGAAAATGAGAGCTCATTGGTGGAAGAAATAACTTTGAATGTTAGAAAAAGCTTTGAATATGATATTTTAATGCAACTATATCCTCTGGCAGGAGGATTTTAAAGAGAGAATATTCACATCTGACAAATGTCACAGTTGAGAATCTAAATTAACTTCTATAGAATATGGAAAAGAACTTATGTTTCAGTATTTCTTATGTTTACAGGCTGCTTCTTTGCTACACAAAGATCTTTGCATCAATAAAACATCGGACCACTGCAGCACATTTGGACAGTAAGAGTTCACCTGTGTTTCTCTTCAGAACCAAAATCCACATCTTAAAAAATATAAAGGGAAATATTTCAAGCCTCTATTTCTTGTAATCTGTATTTTTTAGATGTACAGACAATGAGGTAACCCAAAATTAACCCAAAATTATTTATCACACACGGTTAGAATATTGTGAAAAAGTGACATTTTGGAAACTCAAGGAACATGGAGACAACTGCTATCAGGACAGACGAGTCAAAGGAGCTTCACAAGGAGTGGACTGAGGATGGAGGCAGGACATCAAGAGTTACTGGAAACAATGAAAATAAAGTTTTTATTTCACTCAGAATCAAGGTCCAAAATCTAGAGTAGAGAGGCACAGAATCCATTTGGGTTATGTCCATTGTGCCGTTTCCACAGTCAGTGACGGTTTGGGGTGCCATGCCACCTGCTGGTGTCAGTTCACTGGGTTTTTCAAAGTCCACAGGGAACACAGCTGTTTGCCAGGAAATTCTGAAGGACTTCATATTCAAACCTGTTTAATGTAGGATTTAAATTATATGCCCTGGTCAAAAATAACACAGAGGTTCTTTACTTTGTTATCAGAGGTAAACTTAACGGCATGGTCCAAGGACAACCACTTCTGTCGTGTCAGAATTTAAAAGTAGAAAATTTAATTCAAATTCATCCCGGTTCTATTGTCTTCAAAACGTGCTGAACTGATTCGATTTATGGACAAATGGAGCTGAGTATCATCAACATAGCAGTGGAAATGTATCCCCTGCTATTTGATGATTTTACCAACTGGAGGTATATTTATAGTAAAATAATTTGCTCAAACACTGAACCCTGTGAACCTCCATAGGTTACCCTGGAGTGTGAAGAAGATTTATCATTTACACGAACAAACTGGAATCTGTAAGACAAAAATCTGGTTTAAACCAGCCTATCACTGCTGCTTTGATACCTGCAGCATGTTCAAGCCTTGTGTGAGAACATTGTGATTGTCTGGATCAGAACCAGCACTGATATCTAACAAAACCAGAACAGACACAAGTCTATTATCTGGGGCATGAGAATGTCATTAGAGAGAGCTGATTCAGTTATGATGAGCTCTGAAACCTGGTGAAAACTCTTCAAACGAGTCATTACTGTGTAAACCCTCACACACTGGACTGACTCCATCTTTCAGTTGATGTTATTTATTTTTTTTGCGTTTCTTTAAAGTTGATGAGGTTATTTCCTTTTATTTGACATGAGATTATCTACATGATCCATGAGGCCTGATTTTCATTTTGTACTTCTGGTCAATATATCTCAATACGCTGCATGACTTTTGGACAATCTAATCACGACTTTCTGCTTTCAGCTATGATTTATGCGTGCTTGCATTCTGTCCATATCGTGATCACATCTCATTATGCAAAGCAAGTGAACATGGCAGCTCTTGATCTACAGCATGGACTTAATTTCGCTTTGCTGTTGAGGTGGGCTCTTGTCTGCAACAAATGATACTTTTGTAAGACCGGACAAAAGAGGAGGAGCAGATGACTGACTTACCTGGCTGTTTTCAAGAAGTTTATTTTATTAAAATATGACATTTTAAAGAATAATAAGGTAGAAATCAGAAAACGGTGTTTTTTGTGTCCTGATAATGGCATATTAGATTCTTTCAACAATGTGTTTTTTTCAGCTAGTAGCAATAATGAGTGTAAAAGCAAAAGGTTAGTGAGAAAGTTTTAATTTAGTTTATGATTTAATCTTATAGTTTATGTAATGAATGCTTATCCATAAATGAGGATAACAAAAGACTGAGGCAACCTTTTCATAAAGCATTTAATAAAAAACTCAAATATTATTTCTGTTTAACTAAAGAACAGTATGTGTTTTGAATTTCCTGATTCCAAAAAATCTTCCAAAAAGGACTTCTAGCCCAAGCCTTTCCTTTCAGATAAACAGCATCTCTCTGATGGTTAGTTTTAATTTGTTTTAATTTTAGGCCAAAATCTACCAGAGTTAATATATATACAGTAGTTTACATACACTCAGTAAAACTACACATAAATATTTTTTTCAATATCTGAAGTTAAATCAGACCTATCTTCTTTTGAATAAAATTATTTCTCTATAGGACTGAGATCAACGCTTTGTGACGGCCACACCAAATCACTGACACTGTTGTCCTTAAGCTACTTTGTAACCACTTTGTCTTTAGATGTTTCTTCAATATTTTGACTGAATGTTCTTTCCTCGTGATGCCATCTGGAACTAAATTTGACTCTGGAGAAGAAAAAGAGTAAAATGTGATCTGTTCTTTTGTTCATTACTGGGTTAAAAACAGACAAGTTTTTCTTGGTAATTCTAGTTTTATATGTTATTACAGTAGATCTGTAAGGAGTACTTGTAGGAATTTTAGAATTACATCTTTAACTTTAATTTCTGTCTTTTTTATTTTCAATAAATAATTCAGTTCAAGGGAAGCGTAATTCCACTGACTGTTAGAATCTGCAGCTTCAGTCTGTAATTTAGAAATGCCATCCTGACCTCATTCCTCCTGTCAGACGTTTTTAATTTGAGAAAAGCTTCTTATTATCCGATGACTAAAACAATAAACAGAACATTTTTCTTTGGGTCTTTGATCACTTCAGCAAATGCTGATATTCTAAGCATCCTCATAGACGAGTGCTTTAAAAACATCTACTTATTTATGACATTTCCCCTCCAGTTCTGGGGTTGCTTTGAGATTTCATCTGTTAGAACCTGGAGATTGCTACTAGAAAATCCTTTCTTCTCTTTCTCACATTTGAGACTGCTGTGTTAGAGACTGAATAACATGTAGACTGTTAATTAACATGAGCTGCAATCTGAAATGTGCATGATTTTCCACATTTGCAACATGTAATATTCATGTTTGTGATGGTGTATCATTATTCTGATGATATCTGGTGCAGTGACATGTCAGTGTGTGACTAAGCTCTGATCGCTGTAGCCCATTTCTAAGCTTGCAAAAAGACAGTAGAATGCAAAAATAAGGTAATGATAGATTTTTTTAAGTATTGAAAATGTGTTTGATTTCACAAACAGAAGCCTTTCAATTTCTTTCCAGTTATTTCTCCAAGAAAAAAAATAGCAGTACTTTAAGAAAAAATCAATTCCTTTGCAATTCATCCAATCATGTCATTCATGTTTAGTTTAGTGTGCAACAACTAGAGAAACAATAACATATACCTTGTACAATAAACCCATACTAAGCTTTTGATTGTTTTGGGTGAGGAGGCGGGTTAATCTATGCATGTTGTTTTGATGTCCTTGCACAAACAGATAACATTAATAAAATGTCAACATGTCTTTGAAACTCACAGTGCTGCAAGCAAGGCACCAATGCGCTCTCGGTCTATTTTTCCCCTCATCTCCTCCCTTCTGTGTTCTCCACCCAGCTGCCACTCCAGAGTATCTCCAGAAGTTAGAATCTGTCTAACACAGACAATCTGGACTGAAGCTGAAGAACAGCCAGTCAGATCTGCCAAAAATAAAGAATTTTTACAATCTAACTTTATTTTGGTCTGTTTTTTTCCCCCTTTGTCCTTCAGCTGCAGAGAGAAACACACGAATCAGCCGTGCACACACATCAAGACCATTGACAGGTGAAGCTGATCCTCTCATTACAATGCACTGTCCAGCTGGCAGTCATGTGGATGTTTGCCTAACACACTCTACCTTGTTAAAGATCAAGGAGAGCTCCAAATAGCATCAGCCAACCTCCTGCAGCAGCATCAGGTTTGCAGCCCACACCACAAAAGCTGGCCAAAGTCAGCTCAAGCTGCACAACAACAAAGCCCAAGGCGTAGACTCAAAAGTCCCCAGATCCCAAACTGATCATGCATCTGCAGGATGCAGCAGAGCAAACCAGACTGATGGAGGCCCCACCTGGCAACCCTGAGGACCCAAAGGCGCGTTGCCAGACGCCACAGGACACCCAGAGGTGATCAGTGTACCTGCCTTTTCAGCTGATAATTCTTCCACCGCCTTTGCCAGCTGGTTGTTTGCTTTCTCAGTCTGTTGTTTTTGTGTTTGTTTTTTTCATTTTCTGCTCAGGTAGAGTAAATAGGTCCATCAGAGCTTATTGAAATTATTCATGCCATTGCTGCAAATAACCTTGAAGAAAACTGAGTAAACTTGTGTAATGTTTGTCACATTAGCTCTATCCATGCCTCTGTTTCCTGTAGATAATACTTTTCCCTGCACCTGGAGTCATGAGGATATCTGACAGACATTAATGCAGCAATCTCGAAGCCAGACCGTGATGTAAAGCACACCTCAGTCATCAAAGCTGTTGTGATTTTTTTTCCTGTAAATGTTATACATCAATCTCTAGCTGGTGTTATCTTTGTTATTGTTTCTGACTCTGTAAAGAACCACGAAATGAGCATAAAATCTGGTTTTATCAGTCAGAATCCTTTGTCTGATAAGCTCCATTTGTATCCTACCCACGACAAAACTTGCATCACAATTCGTTTCTTTGGGGCTTGCTGCAGCTCACATGTTCTTTGTGCTTTATCACTGAAAGCTAGAATCTTGCATATTAAATTTACCATACATTAAAATTGTCAAGAGAATAAATTGAAACATAAATATTTTTCTCAGTAATTATATTCCTATGGAAGCCACAGAAATGGAATATATTAAAGCAGATGTCAGATAAGATGCCAGTGAAGCACACAATGAAATAAATCAACATAACTCTATAACTGAAGTTAAATGTAATACTTGGAATGGTATAGAATTAATTATTATTTAGGCTTATTAAACGGTTACTAGAAAAAAAGCTTTGCAGTGAGTCAAGAAGTTTCCTGTATGCAGACAATAGACTCATGGATTCAGAAATGATTTAAACTAATTTATTCTCCTCTAAGCACTTCTTAGAGGAGGACTTCTCAGTTCTTTTTGTAGATTTTTAATTTGATTTAAAAGGGTGTGGTTATTCAAGTTGACATTTCTTGAGCTTTTTAAAATGATATGTTTTTCCAAAATGAAGTGTTGTTTTGACTCATGAATGAATGTTAAAGAAATCTTTAAATCTCCCATGGCTGCCATTCGGCGGTGTCCTAGTGCTTTGCTCATTCAATGCTCTGCCTATTTCCCAAAAGCTCAGTCTTGGAGCTTCAGTCCCCAGATTAGCAACAGCAGCAAATAGCAAACACTGGGTGGAGCTGCACATCTGCTGAGCTTATCAAAGTCCTATGATTGGCTGCATCATGGAGGAGCATTGTCTGGAGGCTCTTAAAGAGACAGAGGCCAATTTCAAGGCATCAGATACGGCTGTGATGCAAAGTCAAATTTCTTTTAAGTTGTATCACCAAGTATGTCTTGGAACACGTCTGTACTTGTTCTTACTTTCTATGTATGTAGTCGGCAGGAATATGGTGGAAATTTGTCCCACCTCCAAACTTCTCTGTCTATGCTAATCCAAAATCTTTCTGGATTTTACTGCAAGCGGGTCTTGGCTGTTGGACAACTCTTCTCAATTTTCTTTCAACTCATTTGTCAGAAATCCTGTTGCACACGGAACCATGCAGAAGTCTAGAAATACGTCTGTAAACAGTTCCTTTTGTCACCCATGATGACATGCATACTTCTCGGTAATACAAAACCTTTTTACAGGCTACCATTTACTGTAGGTCTAACTTTCTATGCCTTTTCTCTTCCCCTTTTCTTAAGGTGTTCATTTTTTATTCTCCGAGTCATTCCTCCCTATTAGCCATAACCAAATATAATAGAGTAATTTTTTTGGATTTCTTTGTATGTGTAAATTACTTTTGTTGTTGCAAACATCTGGTTTGAATTTCATGCCATAGGGCCATTAAAAATATATTTTCTGAAACAAAAATGTGTTTTAATATATATTTTCCCTGCTGTGAATCACTAAATGGGTTTTGATTAAATTTGTAACTTTTCTTTGCATCAATGAATTGTGCCAAAAGAAAAAGATCCATTATCACCACCCTTTTAAATTCCTTCTATGTTGATTGTTTTCATCCCATCAGCCCCTGAGAGCTGCCGCTTAAAAATTACCAGTAACACATTTTATGCAAATTTATCTAAGCAGAAACTTGTGTAATTACTTTAAATATTAAAGGAAAATTAACCACAGCAAAGTTTTGTAAATGAAAATAAAATAGTTTATCTAGCGAACAGAAAGTATTTGTTACAATTAAATGTTTTACTTACAAAACCAAATTAAAAAAAATATAAAGGTGAGGAGACTAATGTTTTACTACACTAGTCATATCAGTTAAACTAGAGGGTAGAGCCGCCTGCTATCCAGGCCCTTTTCCATCGTTTATCCCAGAGTCCCCAGAACAGATGCACTATTCCCACTCCTGCGTCTTCCTTCCTCAGCTCCATTTTGATTGTTTCCCACATCCGAGAAACTAAGACTTCAATAAGGACCTGCACACGCAAGGGATTCCCTGGGATTTTAACTCCAATCTTCCTCTAATCACAGCTTCACCCTCATGTGAAAATCTCTTCTCCAGCTCCCCACAGTCGCTATTATATCACACTATCACTTTATTGCTTCTCTGCGCTGATCTTAAGTCTTTCTCCAGGCTAGATGTACTTTTATCCTGCACCAGTTGCCGATGCTTCATCCTCTGTCTACCTTCAGATTACCCGATACCTTCTATTTCTACCATCTCCTGCCCTCAAGTAAACTCCTGACACCAATATCAGCTTCATAATCCACTTTAGAGAGAAGTGCTATGAGATCTGAGCCATTACACCCCTCAAGCTTCATATCTAATCCTCTCTGTTTACATCAACTGGGCCACAATGCACAGGTTTTGTTTTCTGAACTCGTACTGGGTCTGCTTTACACAGAAGTCTCGCAGAAGTTTTTTTTTTTTAATCAGTTGACTTTACATTACAATGTTCACAGTTGTTTTTCATATAAATATCTGTAATCTGTTCTTTTGCATCAGAATGATATGCTGTCAAAAGAAGAATATGTATTTATTATTGTCAGAGTAATGCATATGCACAAAGTCAGCAAAGCACCACAGGATTGGATTGTTTTTATGAAAGACTCACGGGGCCATCTAGTGTCGACTGGCTGAAGGAAATGGAGGATTAACACTCAATTTTCAGTTTCAGCAAATTTAGAAACCAAAATAATGTTGATTTTTTTTATGCCTGTTACAAAGAGGAATTTATATTCTTACAAAAATAACGTTCTCATACACACAGATTATTTAAGATAAACATCTTAATTGTTCAATAAAAATACTTTACTTCACTTTAAGGGTCTCAGGTTACTCCTATGGACCTGTGTGAGATCCTCACAGTATAATAACTTTGGATGAAAAATCCAGAGTTTTGCAGTTCTGAAACTGTACATGTTTTATATACCTTGAAACGCACAACAGGTCAATTTCTGGTTGAGTGTGTAGTTTTCCTGAGGTCAGTTTTCTTCTCCTTCTGTTTTCATTTGGTATAAAATTTTAAGTCTTTGCATCAGTACATTTATTTTATTATTTGGATGTAACTAAATATGGTTCGGACCTGAAGTTCAATCAAAAGGTCATCCAACCATTAGGTTCCTATTATCTGTCTCTTTTCACTACTGCTGCCCTCTTCTTTGATTAGTGCCCATTAGAAAACCGCTATAAGACCCTTAGTTATCCAACAGGTTTACTAGACACAAAGCACTGCAATCAACAAATTCACACCATCCCAAAACTCTCCGAGTGCCTGTTACGAGGCTGTCACATTGATGCAGGGATTTCAAATGGCAACAAAGTGGTGCTTGACACAGTTTGGGTTTGAATGAAAAAGCTGCAGAGGATTTCTGCCTGGAAAACATCAAACTCCACAAGAGAGAAAGAGAGAGCCCTTGGGAGAACGATTCAACTATTTCCTCTGTCAAGATTCAGGGAATCAGTCCAAACACTTTGACTGGATGGTGATCGCAGACACAGCCAGACATCCAAACAACCAACAGCATTTATCTGTAGCAAAGATTCAAGGGCTGAGAAGCTAGAAAGATAGCCTATTGTTAAAATAATTAATATTTCCCATTCATTGAGACAACAAATTGTGCTTTAAAGGAACGGCAGATTGTGTGTTAATCTTTAAATATTGATTTTACTGCTGTAAAGACTCATTTTAATGGTATAAAGACATTCATTAATGTCCTTTTGACTACACAGAGATCATACTATTTGTTTCCACCTTCCAACATCTCACGAGAAACTATATTTAAGATTTTGTTGTGTTACTTTATTAACTATGGTAACAGAATCTGTCAAAAGACTAGAATCCCAGTTTATTCATGTAAGTATGAGTTACTTATATGAATAATAAGTAGCTACACCAATAAAACACAACTTTCATCCAAACATACCAGACAGCAGAAAAAGTAAAGTCTTCTGTCCTCCATTAACACCATCCCATAATGTAACAGGACTTTGTGAATTTTGAAAAATACCATGATAAATACAAGATTGATGAAAACACTTTCTCATAAGAAAAACATAGATATATTTATTCTAGACCCTCTGATCATCTAATAGAAAATATTAAAACATGTTGCTTCAGTGAAGCTAATTACATTGGACTGTTTTCATAGTTTTCATTGCAGAGTAGCAGTAACTTCTACCTGAGGTGTAAAAGCACTAAAGAGAGGATGCTTTTATCAACAAGAATACTTTTTGTATTTGTTAAGAGATCTGTATTTATAGATCTAACTACCATGGAGACACTGTGTGGCAGGGCGTGGACAAAAGTAAACATCTTTTTTTATATAATTGGTGGACTTATTTTGTTTTAATTTTGGTAATTTATGGACTGTCAAAAAAGTTTCACTCTACGTCTAAATAAGCAACTGTGTGTCATCATGTTTTCTGGTAACAATAAAGATTCCTATAATCTAAAAGCAGTTATTCCTAAGGATTAAGAACTTGATTGTGAATTGTGTCTTAAATTGTGTATCAAATTCTTTTTTTTTTTACTTTAAAGATTTGTTTTTGTTTCACTCAAATAAATCTTACGCTGACATATCTTATAATCAGGTTCTTATCTGATTTTTTTTTCTGTAACACCCAAGTACCTGTTGTAGACAAAGCGAGTAATATATGCATGGAAATACATGAGTTATGACTTTATTCACAACTGCAGAATTTCTGCACAGTATAAATTTTCCACTTCAACATTTTATCCCAATATGCAGAGAATATCTTTACAGGTAGCAGGACTCTGGTGCTTGAATATGGAACTATGACACGGTGATTTTTGTAAATCGTTAAAAAAATATATTTTTGAAACTTTTACACAAAGACATAACTGACCAACATGATCAATACTGAGATGAAAAAGATTTAAATTACTCAGAAGTGAATTTTTGCTGATGAAGGCTAAAAACAAGCATGATGAGAAAAATCATGTTTAAAAAAATCTAACCAAGAAGCTGATAGGAATAATTTATCAGCACCAGTTTATTTTTTTACAAGAAATCCTTACTGCAAGATTCATGTTGTCAAACTTCGAGTTGGTATTAAATAGCACTGAAATGTCAAAGGTCAAATAGAAAAAAAAGCCAAACACATTATCTCAATGTATTGGGAGCAGTTAAATTCACATAAAAGCATCAAATTGTTTTTTTTTTTCTTTTTTAATTAGATGAAATATAATCTGGGACATTTTAAAGTTTATTATAAATTTCATCTCTCTAAACTTATATATTGGAAAAAATAGGTTTAGGTCGTTTAGGCCATTTCTCCTGATGCTTAGCCCTAAACCTTACTTTCTAATAGAAGGGGCATTGAATTTGTTTGTGTGGAGTAGGATGAACACAAATAGTATTTTTTTCTGGCCCTAGATTAAATGTTTTTACTTCACTCAATGCTTTTATGCTCTAAATAATTTAGTCATAGGGATGCAGCAATGTTTTTTGCCATCTCCTGGATCAAATAACACAGAAAAGTTCCTGCAGTCAGATGTTGTTCTGACAGTTTCAATTAAAATCTTTTTCTCCAGGTCTTTGATCCCTTTTACCTGCCGTGTCTATAGCTGGTGCAAAAATGCATATAAAATACTTTCTGCTGGCCCTCATGGGTGGGAGGCTCCAGTGTGTATTTAATGTAATCTACACTGTGAATCCATTGCTGAAATGAAGCAAAATAGTTGCAAAAATATGGAGAAGACTGCATAGCTTGATTAATTCCTCCAAGGGCATTTTCCAAGGGCACATAAGGATTAAGGGATGGTAGCTGCTCTTATAAGGTCAAAATTTTCTCAGTAAACACGACTTTAACTGCAGAGTAACTGCTGTGGACAGTGTTGTCCAATGTTTTTTTTACAGTATTTTTACTTCAAACTGGAAAACATAGTTCTTAAGACATTCCTTTTCATCTGTTCAATGCTATACTAAATATGCTATATTTCAATAAAGCAAGGTGGTCTACCTTTTATAAAAAGGGATCTTAAAATTATTTTTTATTTAAAATCTAAATATGTACATCATAAAATATACTACTGGCCATCCGCTGCAAATGCAAGAAAAATATTTTGTTAAATCCAATATGGCCGACAGACAGAAAAGCATGCCAAAAATATTGTGACATTAGATAACCCCTAAAAAACAATGCTACTAATGTATTTTTCAAATGACAACTTTGTATTTGGAGAAAATTACAATTAATCAACTAAAAAAAGCCAAAAAAAACTTTTTTACAATTTTTTTCCTACCTTTTTTATCAAACAAATTTGAAAAAAAATCCTGACACAAAAATAATGCATGAAAGGGTTAAAAATATGCAATGTTAGCTGTGACTTGGGGGTTTGAACAACTTGCTTTAATGACTCTGAGCTTTTTCGCTCCTGATGTTCTGATGTTACTCAAAGATGTGAGCTGTTCCAGCAAAGAGCAAGTGTTATGAATGTTGATGTATAACATCATTCTCCCA
This sequence comes from Micropoecilia bifurca, assembly GCA_903067075.1. Lineage (NCBI taxonomy): Eukaryota > Metazoa > Chordata > Actinopteri > Cyprinodontiformes > Poeciliidae > Micropoecilia > Micropoecilia bifurca. The sequence goes on along the minus strand of CAEGAF010178950.1, from coordinate 4,083 downwards.
TAGGTAGCTAATGTCAAAAAGAGGCAGCCGTGTTTGCTCATAATTTATTCTGCCTGGTATCAGGGAGTAAGTGACACTGTGATATTAGAGCTGTAAATTTTAAGGAAACAACCTCCAGCCAGCCAGTCAGGAGTAAAGGAGATAAGAACATAGATTTACCCTTCCTTTGAAAAATAAAAAAAAGACTTGCTCCTCTCCTCTGATTGGATCCCCATCAGAGAGAATTTAGAAGAGGTATGCTGAAGCCGAGAGGAATATAAGGCAGTATATTCTTTTTTACCACAGCACTGCAGAACTTTTTATTGTTGATGTATCTTAAATTGTGATAGACCCATCTTAAACAATAATTACAATACAACATCAAAATCTATCTAATATGCTAAACCAGAAGTAAACTAAGCAGCTGCTTAGAGTCCCCAGGCCAGCTGGGGGCCTCAGAGAGCCCCTCGGTTCTCACACAGCAATTGTCTCTGAACAGGTTGTGTTGTTGTTTGATAAGAAGAGGAAGATTAAAGTTTCAACCTACATGTGAAATGATACAGCTAGATTTTATTCAAATTAAATTCAACTAATTACTTTTGAAATAGTATATCTAAAGTAATAAAAATACCTTAATTAGAGATGTTATCAAAATAAGGCAGATGTCAAAGAACTCTATTACATTCAATTCAAAATCCTAATACATCGTTGGGCTTTTTGATTCAAGTCCAGAAATGTGATTATAAGTGTAAACTGGTTTCTAAAATGTCCCTGAGGCCTCAGTGTGTGTCTGTACTGTGTGTCTGATGTCTTGTGATGGACTGGAGACCTGCAGGGCAAACCTCACCTCTCACCCGGTGACACCTGGAGATAGGCACCAGGTGTGTGGTGCCAGTCAATGGAACATGTTCTCATTCACAAGCAGGTTCTTACATTAATTCTGCTGAAGGTAAACCTGCTAATTTAATTCTTGCTTTAATTTTTTTTTTTTTTTCAAATTTGCAAAAGGCTCGGATCAGCACTTTAAAAACGTACAAAAATAGGTAAAATACATATAACAGACAACCGCCCTCCATCAATAGCCTAGTGCAGCAGAGCATTCTCATGACAGAAGTAAACTAATTTTCTTTTTCCTAATTAGCTGAACTGATTGGGTTGTGGCTTGAAAGATATGAATCATGTGTATCATAGTTTTATTCTCAGAGCTTTAAATTTGTTTTCTCTTGAGGTTGTCCCCCACAGGACAGCCAGGGCTCATCCATCTGCCAGCTGCTCCATATGTGCTGTATATTGGGCGACCTATTGTTATCAGTTCAAATAGAGAACTCATAAAACAATTCAGTTTAGTTTTTGTGTGGTACTGTAAAGACATAATGGAAATTATTATTTTTTTTCCTCATCCTCCTCATGACAGTTTATATGCAGCTGAGAAGAATATCTTAATAAAACCTGGATGAAAAGGAATGAGAAGTTCCTTAAATGTTTGTATCTAATATATATAGTCTCAGAAAAATACAGATCCTTCAATAAAATAGGTCTGGCCTATTTAATTCTTCTCCACAAAACTTTCAGAAAACTACCAAGTCAGCCACAGTGAGTAAAAGTCAGAATAAAACGTCTGAAAAAAACAAAAAACAAACAGATGGTCAGAGGATGCAGAATGGGGATGGGGAGATGTGTTTAATAGTCAACAAGGCAGTGTCCGGTGGATGGCTACAGTAAGAGAGACCTGGCATTGTAATGTTAAATATAAGCTCAAAGAAGTAGAAGAACATGTACTACATTGCTAAAAGCAAGACGTTTGAGTGAGTAAATCTGACAGGCTGGACAGCTGAAGTAAGACTAAGATAGCCCACTGCCACTGAACACCTCAAATAGTTGCAAAAAAAGTAGTTGGAAAAAGGCGTAGCTATGGTAACCAGGTTGAAGTGCCCCAGATGTGACCACCCTTATTAGTCCTGTGTTGTAACCAGCAACCCCTTTAACTCATCTGAGTGTCCACCATCAAGCACAAGTACTACATCCTTCTGTCAGATCAACCTGCTTCTGATTGCTTCTTGTTTTGTGTGCACTGAGCGTCAGCAACCTGCAGGATGTCTTATCCAGGTCGTAACCAGACAGTGGAGTGTGATTATCATGTGTTCCCCCGAACGTCAGTCTGCTCTCGAGGACAGGCAATTTCTGTCAGCATCACCGATTCCAGTGGCCCAAACAACTCATCTTCATCTCACACTTTTAAGCACACAAGTGCACCTGTGCAGTCAAGTATGCTTTCATGAATTTCTTTGGACGATCAGGCGACAGGAAAGAAGAAATGATGTAATGCTTTTGTTTACAATCCAGGAACAAGCGTGTATTTGTCTTTTTCATGCTCTGTTTCATTAGGTGTGTGTCAAAAAGGGCAAAGTACCTATTTATTCCTTCTGCAGAAGTGTGTGTCATATCCAATTGAGAGTGACAGATCAGCTGCTTCATACTTGACAAGGAAGCCCAGGCCAGCCTATCTACATTATTCATGAGCATCAAGAGTGTGTTGATGTCACACTTGCTGAGGTACAGCACAGATAGTAGAGCAGCATCATAATGGCCATGCAGATGAAGCGCACTGATACATCATCAAAAGCAGTCTTACAGCAGCACCTAGTGCTCACAGTATGGAAACTAAGGGATCTGAAGGCCTGTAAACAGCCTAGCAATAGTTTTAATTGTACAGGAATGTTGCTGCTGCTCTGATTTCTACACAAACCTTCTTTCTGTAATACATGATATTTAACAATTAGCAAAGCCTGACCAACTCCTTTAATTCCACATGAAACAATTGTTGAGCAGATCCAAGTTTGTTGGTAAATGTATACCTAAACTTTACCGTATACGTTTTTTTTTACTTCCTTGTATTGCTGTAAAAAAAGTACCAGCTACTTTGCAGGTTTGTTCAGTTTCTTCTGTTTTTGGAGTTTTGTCAGACTCTAATGTTTCAAATCATCAAACAAATTTTAATATCAGATAAAGATAACCTAAATGAATATAAAAATCAGTTTTCTAAATAAAATTTTACACAACTAGCGGAAAAAATATCCAAACCAACTAAGTCATTTAGGAAAAGTAACTGAATCATTTGCTCACAAAGCAAGTGATTTACTAAACTCAGTTAATTCATTATTCATTAGGAACAATTTTTGGAGTATTGTCAAGAGGAAGATGAGAGACACCAGAACCAACAGTGCAGATGACCTGCAGGTTATATCAAAGCAATCTGGGCTTCCATTACACCAGAACCATGTCGCACTCATTCTGCTCCACATTGATGCTGTGATTCATGCACGTGATGCAAAAGAAGGTCCAATCAGGTACTGTGAGTATAAAAAGAAATGGATAATTCAGAAACTTTTCTATTTAAAACATAAGAGAGTGAATTTTGGATTTTCATTTGATCAAAATTACATTGAAATAAATGTTTTAAATATCTCACTCTTTGCAAAATTATTTTCTACTATACTTGAGTTTCACTCTCTGACAACACAAAAGATACTGAACATTTTCACAATACCTTAATTTTTGAGATGTACCTGAGGTACAGTCTGTAAGATTAAAACTGGGCATATCAATGGACATTGATCACTGTACATTGAAAAATAGTATCCTTTTTTTCTCATCAGATGTAAAAAGAAGGTTGAATAAAATAAAGTGAATTGAAATCATCTTTCTTTCATTTTACTTCTACACTGAATGTGCGTCTTTTAAATTACTCTCAAATTCAATTCATTGGGATGGGTGACCTTTCAACATGTCAATGGACCTTACCAAGCTCCGCCCAGAAATGCCCCTCCAAAGTCCCACCTGACTACATGTTTCACAAGCAAAGCCTCAAGGTGCTTAGCTTCTATGTGTAAACATGGCATTTTTCATTTCGACTGACTCTCTACAGAGTATTTCTGAGTCCATTAGTTTAGCATTTCTGCCAGATTTTCACAAAATATCAGCCACGACAATGGACAGGGGAACCAACAAGTTCATCCATCCATCCATCATGGATAGATGGATGGATGGATGGATGGATGGATGGATGGATGGATGGATGGATGGATGGATGGATGGATGGATGGA
>CAEGAF010178948.1:0-24970 GCA_903067075.1 Micropoecilia bifurca | reverse complement strand
CCCACGCATGCACAGGGAGAACATGCAAGCTCCATGCAGAAAGGCCGGGGCTGGGAATTGAACCCAGAACCTTCTTGTTGCAAGGCAACAGCTCTACCAACTGCGCCACTGTGCAGCCGCCACTCAGAATATGTATCAAATATTTATCTTGTACATAGTTTATTCACATGTGGCTTTGTTTAGTTTTTGCCCACAATTCAGAGTATAAAGTAATTAAATCACTGCTTCATCTCAGGCGTGACATCGTTATAATTGCCTGCAAATTGCAAAGGAAGGCTAATCTTGGTTCTTTATGGGCAAGGAATGACTCAAGAGGTCATTTACTGAATTCAACATTAACTGCCCACATGCGTCTCTTCCCTCTGCCCACACTTTCTTCAGGCAAGATCACTTTAAGCTGTTCTGGCTGCAGGAAAACCTTTATTACAGTTCATTCTGCAGAGATCAACAGAATAACAGGCAGCCTCACTGTTCACAAACAGAAACTGAGGCTGTGAAACTGCTGTTGACCACAGGAGAGGTGAAGACATGAAGGGAGCAAGAGCAACCTGCACAGAGGAACAAAAACCAGATAAACTGATTTTCTGTGACATCCACACCTTGTTCAAATTATTGTTTTTATAGTAAAATATCAATTAAAATTTGAAAAAATAAATAAATGCTCTATGAGTTTTCACAGATAATTATCAGCCAGATTAGTCAAAAAAATAGGTGATGCCTTCAGAGTCCTAAGGTGAAGAGAGCCACCTTATTTCTTAAACCAATGATGATTTTAAAAGCGTAAGCAAACCACAGCTGCACGTTCATCCTTCAAAGATTGGAAAAATGTCAAGAAGAAGGAGCCTCAGATTATTTAAACTAATATTTAGGTGCTTCATTAACTCCATTGGTACAGAGGTAAAAAGAAAAAAAAAGACATCACACAATTAAATTAGATATTGATCTGGCATTTACTGTGCTTTCAAATAGCAAACTGCACATTTATTGTGTATTTGGCTATTTTTAATTGGCAGATTTTTACTTAGCTTGAGAACACGTCATGGAAAAAAATAATGCTGTCATACATTTATGAATTATTACAGAGCATAAATCATTAAGTTTGATGTTTATTTTAATGTACAGTCATACCTGATCCTCTCAGCTGTGCCTTTAATCTTTTTCATCTCGTTTCTTCCCCAGTGGTTGGGAAAACCATAATCAGGATGTAGAGTTCCTCTGTGGGCTTTTATTGACAAAATGAAAGAAACAAACATGCAAGATTTCAGTTGTTGCTTCAATTATAACCTTAACTTTCTTAAAACAAAATGTGGTACAAGAGTATAGCAACTCATACTAGCATACCAGGGTTTCCCCCAGAAAACCGGCTTAGCCTGGCGGTCTGAGCGTGTGGGGGTGGGTGGGGGTGGGGAGAATCCATCAACCGCCTGCTTTTTGAGGGGACATTACCGAGGGGAATCCCAAACAGCTGAAACGCTAGGCCTGGCGGCAGGGGTAGCTTGGCATGGCGGGTGCCATGCCTATAATACACTGGGGGAAACACTGCATACTCTTAATAAATTATTTATACAGCAATACCCTTATGTTTACAAAAACCTTGGGTAACATTGCTCAACCTACATTTCATGGTTAATTTTGTACGTTTCATTTTTGTCTTCCCCACATGTAGAAAAATGAACAGAATTAAAATGAAAAGCATAAATAATTGAAAAACCTGGACATTTGTTTCAACTCTCTCTTTTGACAACTGGTGGAAAATACTCCACTGATTGCAGGAATAATCTTGATACTTTTTGGGTTTAACACGCACCTTCTGCTCAAACTTTAGCTTTATTCTGATTATAGGTACAGCAGTAGCACTGCTGGTCTTCTACATCAGCACAAGTCAGCAAAGATCATTTCCAAGAAAATGTTTCTGATCACATTTCACTGAAAGGAGGCTCTAGACGCAACTAGAACCCTGCTTTAGTGACTCCATGTTGGGTCCCTCCATTCAATGTTCCACAGTCCTTTTTGGAAAGATATTAGAAGGAAAACAACAAGCTGTTAAATTGACACATTTAACACCAGGTGGGTTTCAGCACATGAAATTAAACCAAATCTGTCAAGTCACTATACACACACTCATATTTTTTCAATGGACAGTCCAGGTACCCTGTGGGCAGGGAGATGCTGTATCCTAGCAACTGCATTTTTTTTCTAGATTTTTGCCAGCCAGGCTTTTGTGGAGTAGAGTAACCTGGCACAGCATGGCGATGGATTTATGAACCAACATAAAACAGAGATTAATTTCACCCGTGTGTGTGTGTGTGTGTGTGTGTGTGTGTGTGTGTGTGTGTGTGTGTGTGTGTGTGTGTGTGTGTGTGTGTGTGTTAGGTGGGTATCAATCGAGTGTTTTTGAAAGGCATAATAAGATCAGCGTTAGGCCTCCCAAGCACAACAATTGGCAACAGAAACGCTGGACAAAGTAATTTGCAATGACTTATGTCTCACTTCTTGATGAGAGAAAATGGTGTCACTGACTACATCATAGCCCTGGCAAATTAATGCAGAGCAGTAAAGAAAAGCACTTCATCTTGGGGGACATAAATTCCCAAGCTGGACAGATTTACATTGATTGAGCATACAGAGACGAGCAGAGCCGCCCCTTTAGGTAATAAAGTGCCACAGTCAATCACCCATCAGACTCTCGGAGCAGCTGCATTCCTGCCATCTCGGCCAATCCAGCAGGTTCCTCAACAAGCTGTCCACTGATGAGTTGGCCTATGCAAGACGAGAGGAATGCAAAGCCTGGAGGGGAATGGATGTGAGGATGGAGGGCTGAGGTTGGGAATATTGATCTGTGTTTGAGGAAGACGGGGTGCAGAAATACACAACCGATGACTTTGATGAAGTTCAGTTATAAAACACCACTTGAATCTCATAGAAGAGTTCGATATGTTCTCAACATCCTCTTTTTATTCTAATATCAATACAGCAAGTGAGAGAGTGCTCATAAAGATGCTAAATGGCAGCTATTGAAAATAACTTTTAGGTTTTCAATCTAAAGACGATGGTTTGGGTCTGGCTAGAGAAAGTTACTGCATGACTTGTAGTTTCATTTCGTTATTTTTGCTGAATTTATATTACAGCGATATTTGTTTTAAACTAATATACATGTTTTTCTACCTGTGACCAAAGTAGAAATTCAAAATGAATCAGTCCAACTCGGCACCTGCAGCTAACACGCAGATAATGCAGCAAAAGGTTTATTAAAATTTTAGATTTTAGTTGGAAGGATACAGATTCCATTTGTTCCTTTTACAAGCAGATTAAACAAATTGATCATGTACAAAAACTGAAAAGAAATGGAAGAGGGACAAATTTGATCTTTTCCTAGGGATTCAGAAAAAAAAACATAATAGCACATGGTTTTGAAAATCAAAAATATGGTTTTCTGCAGGTTTTCACACAGAAAAGACTCGTCAGCAGACAACATACACTGCAATAAAAACACATTTTTTGAAACTTCAACTTGAAGTTGGAGCTTAAAAAATAAAAACTTTCTTGCTCAGTTCAGTTCATTATGCAAGAACAACTTGCAGAGCATTAAACTTCCATGTTTAATTGTTAAACAGCAGCATAGATAAGGAATAGAACCCAGTATAACGCCTTAACCCATGTACTTTACAATATATATAGTACATCCCCATAATGGGTAACTAGACTGTTTCCACCTATTTCAGCTTCTCAAAAAATAACAGCATAAACTTTGGATTTCTTGGTTTCCTAACCTTCACCTTCCCTCTCTAAACACACTGCTTACACTTTGAGTCAGTTTTTATGACTGTTTTACTCTTGCAGCTCCCCACATTTTATTACAATGTAGGTTAATACATTACAATTACTGCTTCCCTTAGACTAAATCAATATCTGCTGAATGAGCCATTTATTGTGCTGCAATAAAATAGTCACTGTGGGTTTAAAATGCTCTTGTAGAGTAATTAAGAAGTCTTATGAGAAATACTTTAAAGACTGACAACATTTAGTAAAAGCAGCAAAGTACAACTAGACCCATCTTTACTCAGGTTGTGTAACAGTTTCTTAAGTTTTTAAAGAAGCCAAATGAATCGTTGATTTCTAACAACATAAACATGTAACTTGGGAACAGCCAAACATTCACAAAATACATTACTTATTTTTTAATATGGAGCCAAAGACCAAATAAGGAAAAATTATCCTCAAATGTAAATTTGGCTAAGTTTTGTTTTGACATTTAGGTCAAATTGCAGAGAGGCAGACATTTGTTCAACTGAACTCGTTTTGATTTACGGAAACAAAACTTACCAGTGTGAGTTAAAGCGCAGCAGCAACAGATCCACAGAAAACTTTGAACCATGTGTGATTATTACATCGGCAGGTTGTGGAGATGCTTGAAGTAAGAGGCTTGACAAGGGAACGAACAGAGAGGCTGGGAAACAGGTAAATGATTACTAATGGACCGCAGGTGTGGCGGAAATGGGAAGCTACAGAACCAAGACTGGGTTCTGACAAGACAGTCAGTAGCTGACAGTCAGTTTCTATTGCAAATGAGCACAAAACTTTGTTAATATTCCACTAATCTAAAAAAATAAATAAATAAATGTTACAATAAATAGAAGACGCAATTAAAAGCAGCCGTGAATAGGTTTGTTCCAAGACCCTCCAACTAGTTCCTGTTGTCTTCTTCTTCTTCGTGGTTTGCACTAATGGCAACATCCGGTTGTTGATCATGTGACTTGTATGACGTGTAAAAAAGTGTTTCCGTTGCAGTTTTGCTACATAGATACGCTAAAAAAAATCCCTTCATCCTAGCGCAAAAACTTATTTCTAATCAAAAAACAAAAGTATTTTACTGAAGAGGATTAGGGCCACCGGAAAAAAATGAATTCTGACTTTGAAGTCCGAATTCTGAGATTAAAGTCAGAATTCTGTGGCTGCTGAAAATGTCCTTTTAATTGTAAAATATTTTTGATTTTTTTTTTCTATTTATAACACGGCATCGTCATTCATTTCACTCCCTCATGGTGTCTGTATTGTTCCTGCGCTGTGTCCTGCCTCTCGCCTGTTGAATGTTGGCTCCACCAATACATCAGTACAAAATGATCCTGAACAGCTGTCAGCGACACACTATAGTGTCTTGACTGATTAAACAGGCTGATGGTGTCTCAAAACAGAGCAAACACTGAGACAAGTAAATGCATAATTGATGGTGGATGTTCCATGGAAATAATTGCAGATTGTGAAGGTGATTAATTGCTGTTTGCACTCATTGTGTTTGATGTACACTGATTGCAGTCCACTCCAGTTACATGATGGAGATTGTTGCTTAATCAGTGACTCAAAGATACTGCTTGTTGCAAAAACTTCTATTGTGTTCACAGCAGTAAATAATCACTGGTAAAATCACAATCCAATAATTTTCGGTGATTGCATATGTCTTTCTTGATCTTACACAGCTGAAGCCTTAGTGAGGCTTTATCACAGAAAAATATCATATCACTGCTAGTTTAACAGCAGTATTAAACTGAATAACTATTTTAACTCTCTTTTAAGGGTTTATTCTCTTTAAAGTAACAAGAGTTATAGTTTCACTCATATTAGCTCTCCCTTAAGTTAAACTTGCTTCAAATAGACAGTTTTTAAATAATTGAATGTCTAAGACTCTATCAGTCCAGAATGTGTCTGTATGCCCTAGAAGAAGAGAAAAATTCAGAGCAGCAGACATTGTCTTCTGGGAGATCCTGAGTCAGACTGGCATGACGCATTGCTCTCCTCTCCATGCCCGCTTTCTTTTAAAGCAGGAGTTTTTTTGTGCATTGGCTTCCAGACAGTTGGGTCTGCATCAGCAAGCTGCAGAGCCAGGATTGTTTATTTACACTTCAAATAGTCTGAATACCTCCAATCCCAAAGGCATTGAGATCCTCCGTGTCGAGAAAAACCCCATGGCATCGCAGTTGCATTTGGCCTCTTCCACACTCCTATGAATGGATGTCTTCCTCTCAGGAGCAGATATGTAATCTGAGAATCTGTATTGGGTAAGACACTCAATCAAACTGCATGCTCGAGCACTCTGCCGTAACCTGTCGATTGGGTTTATCCATGTAGTATCAACCACCACTATCCATCAAGTGTAGTGCACCGGATTTGCATCTAATGTAATGATCTTGCTGGAACCGGCTGCATGAGTCATGGTTGAACAGCTCTGTGGGTTGGAGTGTGTGTGTGTGTGTGGGTGTGTGTGTGTGTGTGTGTGTGTGTGTGTGTGTGTGTGTGTGTGTGTGTGTGTGTGTGTGTGTGTGTGTGTGTGAGGTTTGCAGGTGGGTCCAAGTCAGTGGTAAAGGTTACTAAGGTCAGATCTGATCTACACACAAGTGAAAAGTTATTTATTGTGAACCCTGATAGCTTTGATTTTTTTTTTCAAACAAGTAAAAAGTGATGATGATTCATCCATCCATCAATTTCCTTTACACCCTTGTCCCTTAGTGGGGTCAGGAGGTGCTGGTGTCTCTCCAGCTAGTTCCAGGTGAGAGGCGGGTCACCCTGGACAGGTCGCCAGTCTGTCGCAGGGCAACACAGAGACACACAACCATGCACACACACACTCACACCTAGGGACAATTTGGAGAGGCCAATTAACCTGACAGTCATGTTTTTGGACTGTGTGAGGAAACCGGAGTACCTGGAGAAAACCCACCATTCACAGGGAGAACATGCAAACTCCATGCAGAAAGAACGGGGCCAAGAATAAAACCCAGAAAACTTCTTGCTGCAAGGCAACAGCTCTACCAACTGCACCACTGTGCAGCCCAGGATGAGTTGTCATTATAATAAATATTGATATATACTGAACAGACTAAAATCAAATTTGGATGACTTTAGCATGGAATAAGTTTGCTAGGATTATATAATGAATTATAATGAGCAATTGGTGTGAAAACAAATCTCTCTAGTTTAATTTGAATCTTGTCCACCTTGTAGTTATGTAGATACCAGAGAGCTTCATGTTAGTTTGCAGTGTTATTAGCAAAATCTGTCAAATAACTGCCTGTTTTAATAGTTCAAACACAAAATATATAGTTATGGATTAATACACATGAAGGAATACACACAGTTGAATATTTTAGATATATTCTATGAAAAATAAATCCATGAATATTTTGGAGCTCAGTTCCACAAAAGAATTCAGTACAGAATGTGAGTCTGCAAATAATGAGGTGTGAATAGCTGTAAACAGTTTAAAATCATATCAAGGTAAACAGAAAAGATAAAAGTAGCATCTGAACGCATACTTAATCAAACTCAAGATGCAAATGGAGAGCCTTATCTTCTGCCAGTAACATCTTTTACTGATCATAATCTACTGCAAGAATCCATTTTTAAAGTATAAAGAGTCACTGCTTCAAGGATCTGTATTGGGAAAGGCTAATGGGGTCTCCACACATTGTTCATGTTAAGATACCATACTTTTCGAGACTGAAGTTTCGAGTGATCTCAACAAAAGCTTACGTACAAAATCTCATCCTTCTACTGGATCAAATGAAGCCTTCATATCAAATTTAAGACTTTTTCCAGTCTCCATAGGAGCCTTATGTAAATTATTTGATTCCTTTGCAGCATCTAAATACATCATGCAAATCGAGTGAGTGTTAACTAAACCGGTAAGTTAATTTGTAATCCCGTTTAGATACTCTTTGTGTTTTCTTGTCTATTTAAAATTCACATGATCTGTCTTATCTTCCCCAACTTGTTCCCACCTTGGTCTTGTGTGCTACCTGATGTGTGTATTCTGAGTAAACATGCATTTGTTTATGCGTGGATATTACACTGTGGTATATGTGCGCATCTGTGTGTGAAGGTTAATTAATTCCCAGGACAGCAGCACACACACATAAACAGGCCTTTCATGATAATAGGTTTGTAAATGGGGGATTCAAGCTGCCAGATCTTGTACTGTGCATGCAAAGACCTCAGCTGGTTGCCAAGGGCGATGTTTCTATGACGGCTGCGTGGAGGATGACTTTCCTCTCCTTGTTTACCTTGAGGGAGGCGACCATTAAGAATAATCAACTCTGTTTGAAGGGAAATTCTGAATCAAAACATTAAATTAAAAAATATATATTAAATTTATCCAAATCAGTTATAACATGGTATTGTTTCTGTTATTTTTTAAATATTTCTCTAGCTTAGTTTTTCTTCTTTTACATCTTCGGGCTCATGCAAATGCCTAGTGGGGAATACTACTTTATTGACTTTTTATGTTTTGTACTGGGTTAGCTTATGGGAGACGTAGACTCTAAGGAAAGGTTAAGACCGGTTTGGCCTTGACATGCCAAGACATCTGAAAAACACAAAGTGGAGACGGATTTTCATTCCCTTTGTGGGATGTCTGCTTGTTTCAAAGTAGAAATAGAGGCTAAACTCAGAGCCGTCCTGGGATTTCACACTGAGATACCAAATATGTCACCAGGCTTCATGGTCACCGAGCTACAGCTTTTACCGACTCTCTGTTTCCAAAACAGTGCTACAATGCAAAATATGTCAGTAACAGAAGATGCTTAATAAATATATATGACAGAGAAAATCCAATTTTGAACATGGCCAAAGTTCTTAGACGAGACTTTACCGCCATCTGATGGTCAAAGAGAGAAAGAGTAACAGTGATTTGACTGAACTAGAAGAAGTTTCTCAGCAGGAAAATTCTCAAAAGGTGCCATACAATGAGTGACATTAAGTGACAATAAGTGTCTAAATCATTTTGAATTCTCATTTTAAAGCACCTTAAAAAATATGTAATTAAATAAAAACTTGTTATATCTTGCTCTGCCTCAGCAAGGAGTTGAAAATGACAAAAGTGCAGGAACATGGACCAAAACAAAACTAATTTACATTTTGCATGTAACCCAATAGGTTCAACTTTGGTCTTGTCTTTGTTACGTGACTTTCTCAAACTTCAAATAAAACTTTTTATTTATTCTTCACACTCATGACTGTTTGTTGTACTGGATTTTATTTAGGGGTATTAACATTACATGGGGCTAAATGTACATGCTGCTTTCAGACTTCTATTAACCAAGTGTACTTGAAGACTTATACGTTTCAAATAAAAGATCAGAAAACTCCCTTTGTCGGGATAAGAACTTTGCTTTATATCACTTTGAATTCAATAAAAAGGCTAAGATTTGTGTCCCACCATGACAGTATGTTGTCTTTTTCACTCTTGTTGATTTTATTGTTCAAATAGCAGATGTAGCTCTGTAGCTCTGAAGGAGCCTCTGGGTTCATACTGTGCAGGAATTTTAACAAGCGGGCCTCCTGTTGATGAGACCAAGGCGACATCCATACAGCGTTCAATCGAGTGAAAAGAGGCAAAAGCAAAAGCAAAATAATCAAGTGGCTTCTGTCTGCGTTTTGTTTATCAGCTGAGCTGTTCTGAGGCCTCCACATGAAATCTGTGTCGTATTTTTAGAGTTTGTCAGGAAAAAAAGTGACCTTCTTTCTATTTGTGCAGTTGCTTCCACACCTTTTTTTCTCAGAGTCCAAAAGCCCACCCACCCCCACACACACACACACACACACACACACACACACCACACGTTAGTGCATATTTACCCAGACAAACATTACTATACAGGAAAGTGTCAAGCATTTGACCCGCTTTAAATCATTCCCAGAGCTCGGAAGAGTGCTGGCTTTGTTTTCTGCACCCTGGGCGGTTGAGCCAAGAGCCAATGAGGGGAGAACCAGGAGGGAAGGTGGGGGGAGAGTGGGAAAAGTTCTGGCCTCCACGGTCTGCTCCCACTACAGTTTCGCTCGGTGACCTACAGACACTCACACAAAAATGGAGAGGACACAGATAAAGAAAGAGCAAGATAAGGGGAAGACGGAGGAGGAGGCGGTGCGCCTTCGGAGGGAGATTGGGCTGCTGCCTGCTGTGTCCTTCATCATCGGGACGGTGGTTGGCAGTGGGATCTTTATCGCTCCGAAGGGAGTGTTGATGAACAGTGGCAGCGTGGGGCTGTCTCTGCTGGTGTGGGCGCTGTGTGGCATCCTGTCCCTGTTTGGTAAGGCCATGCTCGTTCTCCCTGCTTCTTCTTCATCTGTAATAATATACCTATAAGGAAAATATTGTTAAGATGTATTGCATTATTTTTTTGTATCCTATATTGCAGGCCAAATAATATCTAACGTCATAATGTCCTGCTTGTCCTTTGCACTAGTAATTGAGTCTGCATTTCACAAGGCATATGAAATTTTGAAGGAGTTTATATTTTCAGTGGGACAAAAGTCATTTATAGCAGGGAAACAATTAAGTACCAAAGCAAAATATTATCAAAATATCTACAATATTCAAATCAAGTCAAGTTTATTTGTACAGAACCAGAAAGCACTGATTTAAAGGAACTCAGTGTTTCAGCTGTTTTACAGTTTTCTGGAGGTTTGCTCCAGACTAATGGAGGATAGAAGCTGAATGCAGCTGCTCTCTGTTTGGTTCTGGTTCTGGGATCCAGAGCAGAACCAGAAGGCTTGAGTTAAAGATCAGCAGATTTACAAACTAACAAAAGTATTTTTGAAATCTACTCTTTCTGAAAAAAATGAACAGATTAAATGAACTGCAAGTAAATAAGAGTCTTCCTTTTCCTGTTTCCTCTCAGGGGCCTTGTGTTATGCTGAACTAGGAACCACTTTCACAAAATCCGGGGGTCACTACACCTATCTGCTAGAGACACTGGGGCCCCTGCCAGCCTTCTTAAGACTCTGGGTTGAGTTCCTCTTTATAAGGTATAAGGTTTTTGTTGTTGTTGTTGGGGCAACTAAAGGAAAATCAGAATAACAGACACTACAACTATTCCTTTCCTTTTTTTTTTTCCAGACCAGCTGTGTCGTCCTACGTCTCTCTGGCTTTTGGACGTTACGTTGTTGAGCCTTTATTTGCACCTTGTCCTGCTCCTGCAGCGCTAATCAAACTCGTCAGTATCCTGGGAGTGAGTGAGTGGTATCCCACGCCTTCTTGTCTACTTTATATTTGGATCAGTGTTTCCCATACAGCACAGACATAATGTGTGATTTGTGTCTCTGTAGCATTTGTTGTCGCCATTAACTGCTGGAGCGTCAGCCTGGCCTCACGCACTCAGGTCACCTTGACCTTCATTAAGATGTTTGCGCTGGTACTCATAATTATTCCTGGGGTCATAGCCCTGGGAAAAGGTACGATGACGGAAGCAGTAATACTGAGTAAGATACTCGTTCCTGGGAACATTTGAACTTTTCAACGGCTCTTTGCAGGAAAGACAGAAAATTTCCAGAATGGATTTGAGTTGGAGTCCATAACTCTGGACAGGCTGCCACTGGCTTTCTATAACGGTTTATATGCATATGGTGGATGGTAAGTCAGCACAGTTTATATTTTGACAAGTTATTATATACAAATGTTAACATTTGATTGGGATTTTATGGGCTGGACTGACAGAAAGTACCACATAACTGTGACGTGTTTCTTTCAGGATTGCTCTGCATTTTCTCCATCTGCTTTCCTATTAACCCTCCATTTACTCTCCCTGCTGAAAAAAACAAAGGTTCCCACAGCATGACACTGCCAACTCTATGTTTCAACCTGCAGTGAGTGTGTTGAGGGTGAAGTGCCAACGTAGCTTTCCACTACACATAACAAACAATTCAGTTTGTCTTCCACATGTTTGCTGCATGGCCTGGGTGGGTTTCTCCCAGCAATTGTTTTCTTCTTGTCACTTTAAAGGCCAGATTTATGTGGTACGCACATAATGGTTGACTGTAGTAGTTTTTCTTTAGGGGTATCAGAGTTAAGTTCAGTTTCTCCTTCTTCTCCTAGGTTTTATCTGAACTTTGTCACAGAAGAAGTAATAAATCCAAACAGGTATTTTGCATATTTGCCTCAGATTGAGATCGTTCTTTTGAGTGAACATTCATATTGTCCTGTGTGAACCATGTGCTTCCAGAAACATCCCTTTGGCGATAATCTGCTCCATGGTGACGGTGACGGTGTTTTACGTGCTCGTAAACGTGGCCTACTACACCGTGATGACGCCCGCTGAGCTGCTGCTGTCTGACGCAGTGGCTGTGGTCAGCAAAGAGCAAAATGTTCCACTGACAAAGAATGCAGAGGGAATGTGTTGGCCCAGCCGTGTTCTGACGTGACGTGTGTTTGCCTGCAGGCGTTTGCGAGCCGCGCTCTTCAGGGCCTGGCCTCAGTGATTCCCATTCTGGTCGCTCTGTCTTGCCTCGGAGCTCTCAATGGGGGCTTCTTCGGCTCGCCCAGGTATTGTGAGAGCAGAAACTGGTCTCTTCTTGATGTTTTCTGTGCAGTTCTGGACTTATGAGGTCTGCGGTTGCAGGATGCTGTTTGTGGGCGCCAGAGAAGGCCACTGGCCACCCATCTTTTCCATGATTCATGTCCGACAACGCACACCGTTACCTGCTGTGCTCCTCCTGGTCAGTAATGTCCAAAGACCACGAATCAGACAAAACTGTTCCACCGTTGATGAACAACAACTGCAACTGCCTATAATCGTTCTTCTATTTCTTGTACTCTGCAAAAGTCTTGTAATATTTTTTGTGGAGCTTTTAGAATGAATCTCATTTTAATTTATTAATCGTTATCAGTCAATACGCTCACAGTGTGACATTTATTTTCTCATGACATTTGATTGATTTTCTCTTATTGTAACCAGTCACGTGTTTATTTTACTTATTTCCTGCTGTTTTACAGCACTTTGCTCCAATTAACATGCTTCACAATGTAAGCTCACCTTGAGTTTCTCCAGTTGTAAAACTCCTTTTCTTCCAAATACTTAAGTGTCTCTGATTTGGAATTTTTATTAGTTTATTCTGGATCTGCTGAAACAAAAAGGGTATTTTTTTTAATAAATAAAACTTATTTTCCTTTCCTGTCGACAAAGACAGTTTGCATTAATATGCAGGCTTCATTGCACCGTCTGCTCACCCTGGACAGAGAACTTAGAACCGAATCACCATTGGATGTTGTGTGCTTGTCTTGGTCTGGCAGCTTTATCCTCCTATCAACACACAGCCAGAGTCAGCTTTACAATCTCCTTGTAGAAATCCTCTGATCTATCTTCTCTAAGAACAATGTTAGTGTCTCAGCTCCTAAGAACATGTGAAGGGTTTTAAAAAAAGAAGTGACTCTCAGGGAGCTGTAGAAAGCTGTGTTGCTGACAGTATTCATGTTTTGGCCGCTAAATGCGACTAAAGCTGCATTGTGTCTCTCCAGTATCCATTGGTGGTGGTGATGTTAATCACTGGGGAAATCTACCAGCTCATCAACTTTGCCTCTTTTTCACGCTGGTTCTTCATCGCCCTGGCAACCTTGGGCATGCTCGTCCATCGATACCGCTTCCCCCACCACCCAAGGCCCTTCAAGGTTAGTGTGTTTTTCTGAGTCTTTCAGCTTGTTTTTTTCCTTTCACATTACAAAAATCTGACCATCTATTCTGCCTGCTCACTCACCTTAAGGTCCCTTTGGTCATTGCGGTCACCTTCACAGTGGTTTGCTTCTTCATTGTGGGTCTGTCGCTTTATTCGGACCCCTGGAACACGGGGCGGAGCTGTGCCCTCACTCTAACAGGAGTTCCCGTTTACTACATGACTGTCCATCGCTTTCGGGTGCCACGTAGATTAGCGCACATTTTCAGTAAGTCGTGCCATTTGTAGGTCACAGTGACTCAACTTTGAATACATGTGACTTGAAATAAGAGTGTCACATTATTTGTCACATTAAACTCTGACTCCATGTCAGAGTTTAATAGAAAAGATCTGACTGGTACGCATGTCTCATTTTCCCAGATTACTGCAGCAAGCAGCTGCAGATCCTACTGGAAGTGGCTCAACAAGAAGTCCAGACATACTGAAGACAGTTAAGACATTTAAGTTTCCACTGACAATCTTTGTGGATTACATCTTTCTTAGAGAGTCCAAACGAACTAACTGACTAACTAATATACTTCTTTTTTGTACAAGAAAACATTAAAAATAATATTTGTAAGAGGTATATGCATTTGTCTGCTGATTTACCAAGAACATTGAAAAAGCATCATTTTCATGCTGAAATCAAAAATTTGCAGAATTTTACAAGCAAGGTAAGGCAAACAAAATCCTTTGCTGACCTTAGAATTAGTAATAAAACACATGGAGTATCTTCTTAAAAAACATCTTTTCCAAGGTGGCAACATTTGTTTTTACAGTTCTACAACATGTAATAAGGCTTAGCTCACACAAAGAGCTGTATTTAAAACAAAAGTCCCCCATCCTCACCTCGCAAATGCCGTGTTGTAAAGACCAGACAATTACAGCGATGAAATTAAATGGAAAAATCCTTCAATTTAATGAGGATCTAAGGAATTTATTGTAGTCCTACTTCAGAAAACAACCTCTCTTCATAAACAGATGGATTCATAGCTGAAGACAACTCAAGGACCTGTGCTTAAAAACACACATTATTCAGTGGTACAGAAATAGGTCACGTCTCAACCTCAAAGATGATACTGCGAATAATCTTTTGTACTGAAGACAAATACTAAATATTCTGTATTTTCTGCCTTAAGAGGTAAAAAGAGCAGTTCACAAAAATTCCTCTGTTCAGATAAAATGCCCTTCAGTTGACAACGGCACATCCAATAATTACAGTGAAGATTTCTGACAACAGTTCTACAATCAGACAATTCTATTGCTGTTAGTGCTACTTGTAATACTTTAGTTTTTTTTTTATTGCTGGTAAGACTTTGGAACCCAACAACAGAGTTTACCAAGTGATCAAATAATCTAATGTACAACTGCAAGTTGTATAATTATAATGTGCAAATCAACATATGTATACACTTAAATATATCTCTTCTCATGCAGCTCCTATAAGTGACAGCGATGCAGAGCGGCTAAAGGACAATACAAAAGAGCCAGGCCACATGCAAGAGAAGAATTTGACACACAGAACAGTAAAAAGCATGTGCAAACATGAGAAGTAAAAAAAAAAAAAAAAAGAAAATCAGGCAAATACAAAGTGGAAGATGAATGAATGGAGTCTCTTTGCCTATTAAAGCACCATGTGAGACCTTGGTGAAACCTTCTGAATACCCTACTTTGTTATTTGCACTGGAGTGAAATTAATAAATTATATTCAGACAGAAATAAAACTAACCACAAGCTGAGATTGATCAAAACACCTCCAGCAATAACCATCAAAAACACACAACAGGTGGATCATGACCAGATGAGAAACACTCCTGTTTTGCTGAGTCGGTGCGCGCGCTTAGTGTTCAACAACGGATTTCTAGCGTTTCGGCCGTCGGGCTACATGAACTGACCGAGGAACTCGGACAGGCTGATGTTGGCGATGCCCAGGTCTTCGTCGTCCAGTGCGGAGAAGCTGATGTCCACCAGAATCTTGCTCAGGCTGTCGTTCATGGTGTCCAGGATGAGGCCCTCCGTGATGGAGCGGTTGGATGGCGAGGCGGCGGGCGCGTCCGCCAGCTGCGCCTCGGTGGGGGAATCCGTCGGCGGGGCTCTGCAGGGCGCCGGGGTGAGCAGCTCCCGCGGGGAGCTGAACAGCGGCAGCTCTTTGAACGGAGTGCTGTTGAAGCTGAAGGTGGCGTACTCCTGTCGGGGCGTGACAACGGGACCGCCCGGCGTGCGGATTGGACTGAAGTCCAGGACGCTATGGCTGTCTTTGCCGACGGGCGTCGCCTTCCAGGGTTCAAGTGTGACGTTGGGCGGTGCCTTGCTCGGCGTGGAGGAGCTCAAGTGGCTGTGACTCTTTATGGGCGTCTTGAAGTAGAGTTCCCGCTCGGGGCTGCTCTGGAAGTGCTGCTGCTGCTCGCCGCTGTCGGCTTCTCTCACGTCCTGGGAGTTGGACGCGTCCGAGGCGACGCCAGAGTCGAAGAAGCTGTTGTCGGGGCAGAGGAGGATGGGCTCGTCCTGCAGAGAGTTCACCAGGCTCTGCTTACGGCGGGAGCTGCTGGACTGCCTCTTCGGAGGAGGCTTACGAGTCTCGCGTTTCGTTGGAAGGTTTACGGGTTCCGCCTTCACGTCAACATGAGGAGCCAGAGCCAAGGCTGGACTGTCGCCATCCGTCACCTGGGAGACGACAAGAACAGTAAAAAATCCCTGGAAAATAAGATGTCACATTTTTTTATGTAGAAGACATTTCAACTATAGTTCGCTGAGAGTGTAAGGGGGAAAAAAAGGGAAGGAATTAAGGAAAATCCAGATGAAATTATTCAAATAAAAGGCAGTTTTTAAAGATATTTGTATTTTTTAAGGCAAAAAGCAAAGAAAAAAAACCTGATTACTTAAAATCGGAGATCAAATTTTGCATTTAAAACTTGAAATGTTATTTTTAAGTCATATGGTCCAGCACCTATGTACAGCATGACTTGAAGTAGCTACACCTGACTGAATGTGTACCTTGGGGGCAATGCGGACTCTCTTGGTCCCGCGTGAAGCATTTTGCTTGTGCTTGGAGCCAGACGGGCAATAAGAACCAGACAAGGACGGCAGATAAGCAGAGGAGGCAATAGGCAGCTGGATAGGAACTAAGTAAGAGTCTGTACGGGGCAGCAGGGGTTTCATCCTCCTCTCTGAAAACAAGCAAACAGAGAAACATTCTTAATAATCATACAGTTACACTAAGAAACAGACATTTCCGTTAAGTTGTGTTGAACGCACCAGTGGAAGCTGGTGCTTTTCTTACAGCAGATATATTCTTCTTTTCATGCTGGGAAAGCAACACAGAGATTCACTTTAGACAATACAGCTTTAGTTTGACAGATAAACACTCAACATTTTGATGGGTGTGTGCAGAGCCTCACAAGAGCTTTAAGGTCTCTTGGACTTTCAGTTTGTCACATCACAACTACAGATGACTAAGAAATGTATTAGAATTTTTCTTTTAATGATAGAACAACACAAGATAGTGCAGTGGATTTACAAACAAAAATCTGAAAAGTGTGGCATGCTTTACTGAGCAGCCAGAGTACGCAGTCTGTGAAGGGAGCTGGATTTTAAAAGGGCTTTTTACAAATGCATGCCACACTTTTCAGAAATTTATTGGTAATAAATGTTGAAAACCAACTGTCCTTCAACATGTTTATTAAACAGTACTTCATTTTGGTCTAGTAGGACAATAAAGTATAGAGATATGTTATTGTAACAAGACAAAACATGAAGTGTTCAGATGATTTCAGTTTTTTCTTCTACCTATAAAACAAAATCTCAGTTGTTCAGTTGCAGCTATACGTTGAATCTAAAAACACAAGTTGTTAATCAGGTCTCAGAAGATGTTGAACATTTGACTTTCCATGCTGTTTAGCCCTCTGCTGCCTATCTGTGGGATGAAAATAGTTCTTCAACAAGAGGTGAATCAGTCTTACTTGGTGGGGACACGGAAGCATCGGCACAGGAGAAGAAACGGTCCCTGGATCGCAGCAAGGCTACAGAAAGAGCAGAAACTCAACGAATCAGACAGCGGTTGTATTATGAAAACAGAGAGGACTATGAGGAATGAAGAAAAGAGGCAATGGAAGACGAGGAAAAACAGCTTTATGTATTTAATAAAAGCAACATGTACATGAAAATATCGATGCTCACCCTGTAAACCTGATCAAGGGTCAGGCATCGATTGATATCTGGTCGAATTGTCCAGAAAGAGGTTTTACCATCTGGCGACCGCTCACGGATGAACATGTCGTGCAGAGAAAGATTGTGGCGGATTGAATTCTGCAAAGGAACAAAACCAGTGAACTCCCTCATGGTGTTGCTTTGAGATCCAATCTAATTTCCTCCGTTAGTTTTCTGAACCACCTTCCATCCTGGTTTGGCCACTTCTCTGTAATAAGGGAAATGGTCCTCGATCCATGTGTAAATTTCTTTCAGCGTCATGCCTCTGTTCTTCCTGCTGTTGATGGCGAACTGGATCATGGCCGTGTAGGAGTACGGCGGTCTCTGTAACGTGGGCTGATGGGAACCTTCTGGGTTGGAATTTGTACTGTGGGTCTGAAAGAAAACAAAGAGAGAGAGATAGACAGTCCCAATAACTACTGAAGGATAACAGCTTCAGACTTAAACATGTAAATTTGAGTCCATTGTTTCCCATGTTGTTAAGACTTTAATAAAAACATTGATTGTTGCTGCTAAGTTTTAAAATTAACATGTTATGCGAAAAACCAGAATGTAAAAAGGATGAAATTCAGAATGCAATCCCCCACCTGTCCCCCAAAAACTTTGCTTTTCTTTTTAGTAAAAGGACCAGATCACTAGTTTAAGGTGTTTGTCTGTGCAGGATGTTTCTTTTGCAAATCTATATTTCCATTTACTGAAGATACTTAGAAGCTAATTTATGAGCTTGAACCTCCCAGCCACTGAAAATACACCCATATACTTCCAGACTGTTTTCTGTGATAACAATATTGCCTTCACTGTTGTCAGATTGATGTTTGGTATGTTGAGCAGCTCTAATGAAATGCAACTAAAATCAAAATCTAAAATGAATTTCAAATCAAACACCATAATCTGGACCTTGATCCTGTAGTTATAGTTATAAGTCATAGTAAAAGTATATTAATTGCACAGATGTGTTGCTTTTGCAAGCTTCCAAAAATGTGAAACTTTTTAAATTCTTTTAAAGATCAGTATGAATAAAAATAAACTTATAAACTTGGTGGAAAGCCTTAGCAAGTCAAAGATAATCACATTTGTGTTGAGTGATATTTGATTTGTGTGCATTTACATCTGGGTTTCCTAACAATTGCAAAAAGTAAATAACAGAAACAAGGCTGACCTGTGAAATCTGCGGTGCCTGAAGCTTCTTCTCCTTGTCAGTTGTCTGATCAGCAAGGTGTGGCTCCAAGGCGCTGGTATTCATTTTGCCCAGCCACTGGATATTGGTGAGGCTGTCATCTAGAGGACTGCAACTTGCACCTGTGTTGATCAATGCGCAAAAGAGAGAGAAGAATTTAATCACAGCTTAAAATGGAATATTAACGGGGGTATATATACATATATATATATATAAAGCTCTTAATTCATACGTACTTGACTGATTTCCAGTGAGAGGTTTAACATCTGGCATATTGTGGATAGTATCTGACTTCACTGGTTGTGCAGCTGTACTTCCTGCAGGAGACGACTCCTCTTTGACAGCAGCCTGGCAGAAAGATCCATTGCCCCTGCTGCCACTCTCACTGAGAAGGATGAACTTGTTTGGGCCTTGGACGCCGCTCTCTTTGCCCTTTGCAGTGAGCACACCGATGATGCTTTGCAGATCTGCCTCTTTAGGGATGACAACCACCTGAGTGTCAGACATGGAGGGATGATTCATGATGGGGATGCCGTGTGGGAGGCACTGGCTGGCTGCTGGTTTAATCGGCTCCCCAGACTCTGCTGCACCGTGCTGAGTTTGCTTGTCAGCCTGAGTTGGTTCATTTTGCAGAAATGGAAGTTTTCTCCTTTTCAGAATCAGGGGTCTCCTTGGGCTCCGTCTCATGGTCAGATCGCTAAAATGACCCTTCACAGGATTGCTGTGCAAAAACAGCACAACAATTAAATTAAATTAAATTAGACATGTAAGTAAAAATACAAAACGTACATGTCTAAAACACGTTCAGTATGTTTTGAAGGAAAAAACTTTTCATTTTTTTAATATTACTCCTACCTAAAATCACCGCTAGATTAACGTTCAATACTACCGGAAGAAAACTGACAACATCAAAGTTGGTCAGTGGGGTTTAGTTCAGGCTGGATAATAACCGTTCCACATTAATAAAACAAAATAAATAAATAAAAGCACTTCCGTAAATACACTAGGAGTCAGAATAATTAAACAAGATATGTGTGAAATTCAAACCCCTTTTGTCGCTAAGTCGACTCAGTCGCTCAATAACTGCTCAGTTGCAATCGCTGTTTCCTTAGCGACCTGCGCCTTCTAGAACAGCCGTTTCTTAATTTCATATGTTTTCTTTTACCGTTTAATTGGAATACATTTCAAATTAATATTCATTAGTTAATAGTTTATGCACATACAACTAAATATTCAGAGGATGTGTCTCTTTTTAAAGCACCGACTATCATAACTCCCAGCGAAGCAGAGCGTTAAATAGGCTATTTTCATCAAATGAATCCAAACCTTCATATTACTGCAAAGTCTCAGGCGATCCCACTTGGCTGAACCACGAGTCGAAGTTGAAACATTGCGTTCATAGTTGTTGTTTTTGATTAATCCACTGTAAATGTTACAAAACCATGTCATGAAGTGTTATTTACTCGTTTTAGAGACGTTTTTGAATTTTGGCGCTGCGGGCGCTGCCTTCTTCCGTCACTTGATCTTCACTTCTTGATCACGTGGTAAATATTAACCAATAAGGAACCAGGGGATACCATCGCTAGGTGGCAGTGGCGTAACTGCAGGTTGTCATTCTAATCGAACGAGGGGAAGAAGAAGAAAACCGGGAAATACAACAATGCTTGACAAGACAACAAGATAAAAAGAGCAGGACAGATAAGTTGTATAACTGAGTTTTATTTGCATATGTTAATTATGAAAGACGATGTCTTACGCAAGGAACAACGTGACAGAAAGAAGACTATAGAAGTAAGGCGCTTGAAATGAAAACGTTTGAATGTATACTTCATAATTGATACTCTAAAACGTTAAATTTTTGGTATTTTCCGTATGGACTTTTACTCAAGCTTACTTTCTGTGACATATCTTCCTCCAGGTGTTCAGGAATGATTTATATTAATTAATGCCCCGCAAAGCCACAAAGGCGGATAAGCCTGCCCTGCAATTTATCGAACGGCCTGTAGGTGGAGGCAAACTTCAACATGCGCCTGAAGTCCGAGCTGCAGTCAAGCCCAAGGATTTTTTTCCAGAGTCACTAACACATAACAGCTCAAATCTTAATTCGTGGGTAAGTTTCTGATGTTTATTCTTTTCAAAGATGCACTTTCGGTGATGGAAAAAAAAATACATCCAGGTCAAAGATTTTTCTGGATAGTTTGTATTTGTAACTACAAATAATCTTATAGGGTCACAGAGGATTTGATTTGTTAAATCAATATAAAAAGCAGATTGATCCTAGAGTTTGCAAAAGATATTTATAGCTGCCACGTATGGGAAAAGTCGGATATTTTAGATCGAGACAGGTTTTTATAAGTTTTTATATTTAAATCTTCACCACTGCTGAAATATCCACCATAAATTCAAAGTGAACTTGTTTATCTGGTCATTTTAGTTTGGACACAGAACCCATGGCCATATTGGCACTAGCTGTAAAAGATTACTGTGATTCTTCTTGTATTGACCATTTAACTTAGTGTTTCAAAATTTCAGGTAAGCCCACAGTTTGACTGCTCATCTGCAGCTGCACCTCCAAAGAGACGAGGGAGGAGAAATGGGCAGAAAACCTCAAGTTTACTTGACCAGTGTAGTCACTTGTCCAGACAAAACAACACATGCAAATACCCCTCATTGTCATTTCGCTTTCAGTTAAAGGACCAGTCTCAGAAACAGACAAAGACCACAAGCACAACAAAAGTCAAGAATCAACCTCGTGCGTCTGTTTGCCACAGCAAAAGCTCTACTAATTTGGCTCAGTCAGACACTCCAAGAAGGCCGTCAGTCACAGCTAGAAAAAGGAATGTTGAAGCACTTCCTGATGCTGCTGCCTCCCACAGTGAACCTTTGGATAGGCTTGGAATTCAAGCTGAAGAAGTGACAAGTAGATGTAGAATTCCAGCGGAGGGAGCTTCAACACCCACCTCCACCAAGCTGATAACCACAGAAGTCAGCAGCGTTTGCCCACCACCTGATGTTGACACTCCGGAAAGGATGTGGGAAGAGGTGAACTGTTCCTCTTCTTCCCCCAGATCTCTACTGTTTGCTCAGCCGGGTCCATCACCATGGAGAGGCCAACCTGAAGCCTTGGTGGCCGACACACCAGAGAGGGACTATGGGGTGAAGGTGACATGGAGGAGGAGACAGGGGCTGATGTTGATGTTAAAAGAAAGGGGGCTCCTCTCTGACTCAGATGCTTTAATTCACTGCTAATTTTTTTGTCATTTCTTTTTATAAACTAATTTATTGTGTATATTACTGTTGTGTATTACTGTAATAAATCAAGATAAAGCAAACTCTTATTTTACCAACTGCAAAATACAAATTACAGAGCACTGATTAAATCTATTATCTTCAAATATCTATGTTTTACTGTCAAATACACCAATATTTTTCCCACTCCAAATATGACTCATGATACATAATTTCAAAAGGAACATTTTTCTTTGGTGACTGTCATATAAATCTTATTCAACTGTTGCAGAACAGAATATAAAATAAAGGGGTACAAGTGAAGGACACAGCTTTATTTTCCATTTTTAGCAGAGTATTAAAAGAATTATGATTTAAATTGTATAGAATATATATTTAAGGCATTGTTGATTTAAAACGCAATATACCTGGTTTTAAATGTGAAACTTTGTGCCTATAAAGCTACACTACAGTTATATGAAATGTACTATTTTGAAACATAAAATTCTACTCATTATTTTCAAAAGTACGGATAAAATTTACTTATTTTTAAATGGTTCCAAATGATTAATATTACTGTTATTTGGTTAATGCTACTTGTTTCTCC
This sequence comes from Micropoecilia bifurca, assembly GCA_903067075.1. Classification (NCBI taxonomy): domain Eukaryota; kingdom Metazoa; phylum Chordata; class Actinopteri; order Cyprinodontiformes; family Poeciliidae; genus Micropoecilia; species Micropoecilia bifurca. Next base: position 2,279 of record CAEGAF010178948.1, on the reverse strand, counting down.
AACAACCCATTTCCTTGATGGACATCCTTTTTGAGTTCGTGACTCACCTTAGACTTTGTCTGGCGAATATTTCATAATAAAATCAAAATAAGAAGCCAGGCGTGACGTTGCGCCCCTCTTCCGAATGTCATCCAATTAAATCCCGCCTAACGAAAGAGCGGACCAATAGGAAGGCAGGTTCTTGACATGGTCGGTAACTAAGGACGGGGTAACAGTGCTCTCGACAACAGCGTCCAAGAAAAAGTGCAGTCCCTCCGGATGGTCTTTCCTTGGCAACAGCTCAAACATGAATTACTACAGTATAAGGTGAGCGTAATTCATAATGTGTTCGGAGACCTTCTGTGTTTTCAGATGTAAGATCTGAATCCGAGTGTTGGTAACATATTTGCATTGGTGTAAAAAACTTAATAGTCGCCTTCAACTTTTCCTAAAACAGCACCGCGAAGAGTGGAGACAGAAACAGCTAATGTTAGCTTGTAACGGTAACCAGATATATCTAACATCCTGCCACTGGCTTTTTAAGACACAGTCGCGTTTTTTTTCTCTGTGAATTTATCTTATTTTAATCAATAGAGGGATATTTTTTGCCCAGTGAGTAAACCGAAGCAATATTTACCCGTAAAATCGCTGCTGTAGCTTTATTGACAAGAAAGAAGAGAAGAAAAAGAAAACTCGTTATTGTAGAAAACGAAGGAAAAACTTTAAAAAGACCCTACAGTACATTGTGTTTTGATTGTTGAATTACTTGACAAAAGTAAAGATCAAGCCTGTTGTTTGTCTAAACCAATCAGTGGATCTATTTTTTGTTTTTGGGAACAAATTTGGATTCACAGCTTCATATTTCAGCCACTTTCTGGTTATCTACTGCGTGTAAATGCATTTTACAAGATATGATATGAAAACATCCTCAAAGTTCGGCAGCTTTGATTTGGAGAGGAAAAAATCTTGTCATATCTGAACATGCCTATGAGTACAGGAGGATTTTTGTTGTTGTTAAACTAACAAATTATCATCTAGGTCAATTAGAGTATATTTTAAAATAAAAATGTGAAATTATAATGATATTGCTTTTTACATTTTTTTTGCACTGTTCAAACTGGGGCTTTAATAAACAACTGTGTCTTTGATAATCTGCTAAAAAGTTTTTTTAAATAATGAGAATAAGTTTCCGCACAAAATATCAAGCAACAAGAAACTGTTACATTTGTAAAATAAACATGCACACCAACCTGTACAGTTAATAGTAGGGATGCACTAATTTTAAAATGAAGACTGATATTCATGTTAGATGTTATTCTTGCTGTTATGACTGACAACCAAATTGTTTTACATATTATTTATGTGCATTTCTCTGGCCTGTCTACAGTGAAAAATGTGTAGGAGTTTGACTTTACAGTCCGACACTGGTATGTTAAAAATTGCTGAAAGTTGGTGAGCATATTAATCCCATTACTTTGTGCTTCACTTATTTAAAGTCTGAGATGTATGTTTAAAATGTCACCTCCAACATGACAAAGTAAGTAAAAGGACATTTTATAAAGGCTGGTTTTGAAAATGCTAAATTTGCTGGCACTGAAATAGGAAAAAACAAAGTGAAGCCTCAAAGGAAAAGGTTACTATTGCAACCTTTACTTACTAAATATAGCAACAAATGGAACATTTTTATGGAACTTACTATTTTCTTTCAATGATTACCGGCCTGTGGCACTGACTCCCATTATGATGAAGTGCTTTGAAAGACTAGTAAAAGAACATATCGTCTCCAGACTCCCCCCCACATTCGACCCGTACCAGTTTGCCTACCGCCGAAACCGCTCTTCTGAGGATGCTATCTCCTCCACCCTTCACCTGAGCCTGGCTCATCTGGAAAAGAAGAATAGTCATGTGCGGATGTTGTTCCTGGACTTCAGCTCAGCGTTCAACACAATCATCCCACAGTATCTGGCAGAAAAACTGGGACACCTGGGATTCAGTAACCGCCTGCGCAACTGGCTATTAGACTTCCTCACCGACAGATCACAGTCAGTCCGGATCGGACAATACACCTCCGATGTCATCAACCTCAGCACAGGTTCCCCTCAGGGCTGCGTCCTGAGTCCTCTGCTGTTCACTCTGATGACACACGACTGCGCCCCAAGGTTCGCCACCAATCACATCGTGAAGTTCGCGGATGACACAATGGTGGTGGGCCTCATTACAGATGATAACGACCTTGACTACAGAGAGGAGGTGGAGCAGCTAGTAGTCTGGTGCAGAGAGAACAGCCTGATCCTGAATGT